>JXWZ01000024.1:0-18106 GCA_000956215.1 Anopheles farauti No. 4
CAGCCGGATGCCGGTTTGCTACTTGAAGATGTTGATGTTGATGGGGGTGGTGGCGGTGGCGGTGGTTGGGTTAGTCCGATCTGCTCATCCAGTGTCCTCGATGGCCTCGATGGCAGATCCTTCTCTCACCACTAGACACCCGAATACTCTACGTCCATCATGTCATGTTCCTGTGGAAATTGAAGAAAAAAAAAACATTCGCTTTAGACAACCGAATATCTTTGTAAAAGCTAACCTAACCAAGTGCAATAAATTTAGAAACAAATCTAAAAAAAACCTAGTAAGAGCAATTTTTCAGCACCATTTACTTCTGCTACCTGCCGACAGATGGCTCCGCTCAACCTGACGTTGACGAACCGCTAGCGAACGTCAGTGGCTACTATGTTTTTTTTGTTTATCAACACGACATTTCCACTTGCACACAGTACCTACCTCACCCATATGGCGCATATGGTGCAGCTCATCGAGCGGTTCCGCCTTGATGTCGTCCTCCAGCAGCATATCCTTATCGTCCAGCGGATCGTTCGTCGGTATGCCGAGCTTTTTGAGCCGCATCTTCTCCGCCCACTCGGCGATACCGTGCTTCGGTCGGTTCAGGTTCCGGTGCTGGTAGAAGATGAGCGTCATGCGGGTCGGATTCAGCCGGTTCGGTTTCTTCACTGCCGTCGTCGAGTGCATCTCCAGCTTGGCGCACTCGATGATGACGCTACCGTGCGGCAGCGCGATCGCCACCCCACCCATCTGCGGGTCCTCGAAGCAGTCGACGTTCTCGTTCGTCTCCGTCACCTCGCCGAGCGTCTCCTTCGGTGGAAGCGGTGCGACCGGTGGTGGTGGCGGTGGCGGCGGCGCTACCACCTGCCCCACCGGGCCCATCTCGGCCGACTGCTTGGCACCGAGTGCGCCGGCTGCGGCGGCAGCCGCCGCCGCCACGTGCAGCTGGGCGGCGGTGGACGGGTGCGGTGGGTACAGGTTCCAGTTGGAGGGTGGCGGTGGTGCCGGAATGACGGCGGTCGGGGGTGGGGGCGGTGCGGGCCCCGTACCGGGAAGTTGCGTTTGGGCGGCAGCTGCTGCGGCCGCTGCCGCCGGATACATGTTGTGATATGTTGTGTGATGGTGATGGTGGTAGCTTTGGGGCGGATAGCCGTAGTTGTAGTTCTGGTACGGATCGTACGGCGTGTGGTGGTACGGTGGATGGTGATGGTGATGGTGGTACCCGTAGCCCATCGGCGTGTTGGGATGATGGTAGCCGTAACCCGCCGCAGCGGCCGGATTGTAATCCGGGGGTTTCGGTTTCACAAAGCCCTGCTCTGGTTGCTGCAGCGTGTGATAGGTCGTTTGCTGCTGTTGCTGCTGTTGCTGCTGTTGCACCTGCTGCTGTTGCTGATGTTGCTGTTGGTGCTGTTGCTGCTGCTGATGTTGTTGCTGTTGCTGCTGCTGTTGCTGCTGTTGTTGCTGCAGCTGATGATGATGGTGATGGTGCTGACCGACGATTTGTCCCTGCTGGCCCAGTTTCGTGCTACCGTAGTCATCCATATGGATCGGTGTCGGTGTCTTCGTCGGATCGGGAATGCTAGGACTGAACGCCGAATTGCTGCTATTGCTGCCCGGGCGTGTCGTCGTGTCCGGAATCTCCTCGTTCCTGCCCAAACCCGCCAGCTTGCTCGGATCGCCCCGGTTGCCGTAGTAATCCGTCGGCCAGTTGTTGTAATACTGCCGGTTGTCAATGTACTGGCCGGTGTTGTAGTCGTAGCTGTACGGCGAATCCAACACCGTGCTCGAGATCTGGTTCGACTGTAGCTGCGCGTCCGTAAAGTTGTCGATCATCGACGCCATATCGATCAGCGTGCTGTTCGTGTTGTTGTTCGCGTTCGGTGCCACCGAGTTCGGTGAGTTGATGGCGTTCGGTGCGGTAAACGCGCTGCTACCCGTTCCGGCACCACCATTTCCGCCGGCAACAAGCCCACCCGCCCCAGCTCCCTGGCCCGTGTGCAGTGGCGAACCGTGCTTCTCGCTCAGCACACCCGTGACGGGATCGAGAAGGGTGGTATTGCTCGAACCACCGCCACCGGAACCTTTCCCACTACCGGTCGACTTTTGGCTGCCGGGTGTGTGAGCCCTCGGCGAACCAGACCCGGACGATCCGCCCGCTCCACCACCGCCCGCCGCACCCGGTGATGCAACACTCGCGTTCGAGGCGGTCGATGCTGCCGACGACTTTTTGCTCTTGGATTTGCTTTCCTTCTTCGTCGGGGGTGGCGGTGGGGGCGGTGTGTCCGGTGCGGCACCGTCCGAACCGTCCTTGCCGAGCTTCTCGTCCTTGCCGTTACCGCGCTTCTTGCCGTGCCGCCGGCAGGGTTGCAGTGGAGTCGATCGTACGCGCACTTCCGTTTGGAACCTTTGGTGAAGGCGAGGAAACGGAAACGGAGAGGTTAGTGTCGTTTTGTGTGCGGGACAAATACGGTTCACTCGTTCGTAGAGAGCAGTAAGAAGAGAAAAAAAGAAACCAATGCTTTACACTCACTTCTCCAGCACCTGCACGGCACCGGTTTCGTGCTTCTTCTTCTGGCCCTCCTCACTGTCGAACTCGTCCGTCGTGTCCATCGTGTAGAGCGGCAGCACGTGCAGCTGCTCGTCCTCCGGCTTTACGCCCGGTGGGAGCGGTTTCAGCAGTGTCACCTGCACCGTACACCCGTCCTGCATGTTGTGCAGATCGCGGTGCGTGTGGGCACAAAAGTCCAAACAGCACGTCACGCCTGCAAAAGGGGAAACGGCGAAAGAAAGACATGAGCGGCGATTCGGAGCCGAGGGGCGTTTCTAGCGTGACGTTAGTACCTGAGAAGGGTTTGCCTGGTTTCAGGCCCAACCGGCAGTCCGGTGCCTCCCGTTCGTACTGCACCTGATTCTGGAAGGCTTGCGGTGCGACCGTCACGTACAGTGGGCTCAGCATCGTCGCTAGCACGTTCATGCGCTCCTCGATTTCGGCCTCCTCGTTCTTCACCGATAGCCGGAATTTGCGGACCGTCTTCGAGCGGGCGTACTTGCAACCATTGTAGTACATGGACCAGCTGCAACCGAAGCTATACGACACACCGCACAGCTCTGGATCGAGGCCTAAAAAAAAGCACGGTTCATGAGTTCACTGTTCCGGTCACAATACATCCCGGTTCCCCGGGTGCGGTGTTGATGGTGGCGACTTGATCTTACTACCTTGACAGGCGCATGTCCGGTTCTCGTTCGTGGCGCACCGCCGCACGGTCGGCAGCCCGAACTTGTTCAGCTTCACCGACAGCATCCGGTAGACGCTGTCCGCTTCGTGCGTCGGTATACCGTCCCAAACGACGATGCAGATCACAATGAACGATGCCTTGCACCTAAAGCGTAACGGTGGGACACAGGAAACGGAACCGAACGATTAGAAACATAACCTTCAAACGTCGCACAAACTGCAACCGAAGTCCCAGGCAAAGCGGGGTTAAGCAGTCACGACCCGACCATAAACTCACCGATGCCCTTGCCGGCGCTTCACCACAAACAGGAGCTTCTCCTCCGGGTCGATACGCCGTATGACCCACTTCGCGATCGGGCAACCCTGGCTCGATTTACCCTCCTTGCCGGTGTAGACAACCTTCTCGATGCGGAGCTGCTTGCCGGTCAGCCCGACGCGCAGTTCCGTTTCGCGCCGAAGTTCTTCCAGCGAAGCCGCACAGCCTAAGTAAGAAGAGAGAATGGTTAGTATTGCAGGAGGTCTTCCAGGATGGGCTTGACAAACTCACCAAGATGTGTGTAGTAGCTTCCCGGTTCCGACGGTGCCTTGTCCGTGCCGCTGCTGAAACAATCGCAATCGGGTGCTTCCGGTTTGTGCGATTTCTCCAGCTTATCGTCGTCCGCCTTCTGGGCCGGATCGAGCGGTTCCTTCTTGACGCTCTTCGATTCCTTCTTGCTCTTGCTCTTACTGCTGCTGCTGGTGCCACCGGTGCTACCGGTACCTTCCGCCTTACCATCGTCACCACCCGCGTGACTGCTGTCGGTGGCTTTCGATTTGTCCTTCTTTTCGCCCTTCTTCGACTTCGATTTGCTGGTGGTGGTGGTTGTGTTGGTGGTGTTGGTGGTGTTACTGTTCGTGGTGGTATTGGTGGTGCCCGTACCACTAGCCGTGGTTGCTGATGAACCACCGGCCGCCACCGGTGGACCGTCGGTGTCCGGAACACCGAGCGACTGGTTGCCAACCCCGATGTCACTCCCCGGATCGGAACCCATCGTGGCGGAGTTGTTCCCGATGCTACCACCGTACGCCGAATCATCCGCTTCCAGTTTGATATCGGACGCCGGCAGCAGACTGTTGTTCTTCGGGATTGGGTACGTGTGGGCCGGGATTTGCTGCTCGAAGTTAGTCTGATGAGCGACCGGTGTCGTGATGGCCGGTAGCGATAGGAGCGAGTTCGCTTCGGGTGTTTGCGAGCCGGCCGTGGATCCACCGGCTGCTCCGAAACCTCCGCCACCGCCCGCCGTCTGTTGGTTGTGATAGTTCGGGTAGCTGCTTTGCGTCGAGTAGCTCGAGTAGCTTCCGTACGGGGAGTAGTAGCTGTTGTAGTCGGACGACTTCAGCGATGAAGCGCCCGCACCCCCCTGCCCAGCGGATTGCGATTGCGTGCCCGGTTGCGTCGTGTTGTCGCAGTAGTCACCGTAGCGGATAAAGTTCTGATAGTTCTTCTCGTACCCACCGTCGAACTTGGGTAACGCTGACGCCGAAGACTGGCCGTCGTCCATTAGGCCCGGTTCTTTCTTCACGCTCATTAGGTTGTAACTCGAGCCGCCGACTTGCGATGCGGCGGATCCCCCACCCGGGTGATGGAACGCACCACCGGCGGACGTTCCTCCTGCGCTCGTCTGCAGGTGCGGATTGAACCCGCTCGAGAGCGAATCGTGGCGGAATCGGTTCAGAGGACTCTTGTCATCCACCAGCTTGCTGTCGACCATCATGGCGGACGAACCAGCTGGTGAGTAACCCAACAGGGAGCCGGACGTTTGGCTACCGTTCGGTGTCGTGGAACCACCGGGATATGTTTGGTTCATGTTCGTGTAGTTCTGCTGCTGCTGCTGCTGCTGCTGGAGCAGCTGTTGCTGATCGTGCTGCATCATGTAGCTGCTGGAGCTGTTCGAGCCGCTCCCGTAACCACTGGAAGATTTCGTATCCACAATCCCCTGGCCGAGGTGATCGAGATGATGCTGCTGCTGCTGCGGCTGGCCGTGATGTTGGTGGTGATGTTGGCCGTGCTTCGAAGACTTGCCATGCTTATCGCCTCCCTTGCCCTTCGCCTTGGACGAAGGCGAACCAGCCGATGGCGACCCGGACGCCGACGAGGATGACGAACCACCGGATTTGCCCATCTTGCCTTTGTGATGATCGGCGCCACCGGTCGGCGATCCGATGCCACCTCCACCTCCGGGATCGGTATTATTCTTGTCGATTAGTTGCTGCTTCTGCTCAAAAACCGAATGCTTCGCACCAGCGCCGGTACTGTTGTGATGTTGCGCCAGCTCTTGACCGGCCGGTCCGAGCAGATGATGGTGATGCTCGGTGGTCGTGTGCTGCTGATGCTGCTGCTGATAGTGATGATGATGGTGCGGGTCACCCAACGAGGGTGACTTCATGCCCGTACTACTACTGCTTCCATTGCTATTGCTTCCCGCCGTTGGGTGCTTCCAACTCGGATCAACAATACTGCCGATACTGTTGATCAGTCCACCGCTGCCGCCACCATCTCCGATAGTAGTACCTTCGCCCACCGCTGTACTGCTGTTGCCACCGCCGCCGCCTACTCCTCCCACTCCCGTGCTGCTACCACCGGCCATCATGCCGGGGCCACTAGTGGCGACGGTGCCGCCCGTCACCGACGGGTGTGTCGGCGTTAGGCTGTCTCGAAGATGGTGGCTATACGATAAAAAATGACCGGTCTGCTGTTGTGCGCCGGTTTGTTGCTGCTGCTGCTGCTGCTGAAGTCCCAGATCTCCCTTGTTCATAATCATCGTTTTGAGTCGGGAGTTCAGATTGACCCGATCGGACTGGTTGAAGAGATCCGAACCGGGCTGCTGCTGCTGCTGCTGTTGCTGTTGATTCCATCCCCAGTCACCCTGCATGTGGCTCGGGGATTGCTGATGCTGATTGTCGGTTGGTGTGCCCTGCTGCTGCATCGGGGATGGTGTGTGCATGCCACTGTTGCTGCCACTGCCGTACCCGCCACCGGTGGCCGGTGTGTTATTGCCATTGTGGCTCGGTGACTGCTGCAGGCTTCCGCCGGCCGAGTTGCTACCGTTGTACGGGTTCGGTGACTGCTGCGCGTACAGCTGCTGGTTCGAGTTGGGACGCGGTGGCTGACGGTTCGGGGACTGTGGCACACCCTTCGGTGGGTGCATCGAAACCGACGCACCGGTGCTATTGTTGTTATTGGTGGTGGTGTTGTTGGTGTTGGAGTTGCTGCTGCTGCTGCCGCCGCTGACACTACTGCTGCTACTGCCAGTGGCGTTCGCTGCCGCTGCCGCAACCGTGGACGCAGACGCTGGTGACGAGGACGCCGCCGTCGAGGGTGCGGTGCTACTGCCGTTCGCACTAGCCGCTGCCGTCGTCGTGGTCGTCGTCGTCGACGTCTGGTGACCGCCGTAATCTTGTTGGCCTGAATATCCATTACAATTGAGTGAGCGCGGCGGTACGCTGTTCACCCGTGGATATCCAGGCATGTCGTTTCCCGACGCCGCTGCCGTGGCCGCCGCCGAGGATTGCTGCTGTTGCTGCTGTTGCTTGCTGCTGCCGAGCTGCAGATTGAACTGATCGTGCGGGTTCTGGCCGGAGACGATCGTGGCCGGACCGGTCGAAACCTGACCGGCGTACGTGACGGTCGGCGCGAAGCTGACGCTCTGCAGCGACACCTGGTTGATCGGTGCGATCTGGTTCGCCTGGAAGTCGTAGCGCTGTACGGCCGGTGGTGCGGCGTACGTACGCCCATAGTTCGGATCGAACCCGATGCCGGCGGTCTGGACGTAACCGTTCGGTTGGTATGCATAGCCCTGGCGAGGAGAGGAAGAAACAATTGATTAGTGCACGTGTTGACAACAAAAAATGTCGCTTTCGCTCAATCATGCGTCATTGAAGCGTTTGTTGAAGCGTTTTTGTTCGGTTCAGCCCGAAAGTATGCAATCGAAGTGTTGCCACCTACCTGTGGTTGGAACTCGAGCGAGTTCAGCGGTGTGATAGCAGGGGTGTTCTGTGGAATCTGTTGGATGAACTGATTCTGCCAGCCCTGGGACGGGTCGGCCTGCCAGGTGGGATAGAACGCCATCGGGGCCTGCGAAAGAGAAAAGGAGAGTAGAGGTTAGAATCAAAAATAGATATTATTATCAAAATCGACACAGAAAACCTTTGTGATATTTATCAAAAAAAAAACCCCGCTTGATTCTCCCATTCTTCCAAAGTGCTCAGAGCTCAGGGACGGCCTACACCAACCCCAGCCCATAGCTCGTTTTCCTCCGCCACTGATGTTTATGCATTTTCTTTCGCTTTTGCTCTATTTCGGCGCAAGGAATTTTAATTCGGCTATTTCTATGCAAACGAGCTGCCGCACAGACTAAAGCGACGAGAGAGCGAGCGTATGCCCGGAGAAACGGGGCAAATGCGACGACGCACGTTAAGGGGAGGGTGGTAAAGAATCTCCCACTTTGCATCTATTTATTGCTGCTTGAAATAATTTATTAGAAAATTTGCATACATTTCACCATCGCACACACGCGCCTGTGCCCGTCGCTTGCTACCGGTGGGGAGGGCTTCACGAGGAGAAGAGGTTAATAATGGTTACTATACGTGTTCCTATACGCGCATGTGTGTGTGTGTGTTTGCGCGACCTCCGGTGCACATTGGACCTCCGGTGTACCGGAAAGTATCCGAAAGATTAGTATCTCTAGCGTACATTACGCGGTGGCGGAAGGGTGTTGAACTTAAAATACACGTGTCAGGGGTTCGGTCCCTCCTTTTTGGCGAGTATCCTGGAGCGTACAAGTACAAGAAACCGGCACCATTAGGGACAATGGGGTGGGCATGTAACGATCGTGACTCGTTTATGTTTGTTGCTTTGGTAAAGTTTCAGCTGATTTGCTGATTTGTGGAGCTATTTAATCATATTTATATTTATTTATCAAATTTATTGTGCTTCAGAGGCATACATACAAGTTACAAAAAAAAACCCCTAAATAACACTTCTAAATTTCGGCACATAATATATTTTTTAAGCATTTGACATGAAAATTTAAATTCCATCTATATTGGCAGCTGTTTAATGCTCCTGTGTTTTCAGTAAGAGCGCAAGGAACAACCCAATGGACTATAAAATTTATCATACAGCACACAGCCACACACGCTCCCAAAAATGACACGACCGTGTGTAGGTGGCGCTGATGCACCGCCACCATTTCGCTAATTGGTTCCATTCCGGAACGACCGCAAGAAAGCGAAAGAAAGACGAGAGGAAACACCAAAACTACTCCGGTGGAGAGGCAGGCTTGATAGCAGTAGCAGGAGCAACACGGGTCACAAGAGAAAGCCAAGTACGTCGCCGTCAGCGCGCGGATATAAAACGGGTGCAATAAAATTTTAATTGATTTCATAAATTACACTCTCACTGACACTGGCACGTCAGCGTCGTCGTCGTCGTCGTTGGCGAGGTCGTCGAAGTTATATCTTCCTGATCACATCTCCACCGTATCGCGTGTCTCATCGCGTCGAGACGCGTCGCTGCAAGTGGATCGAAGTAGCCCTTGACTCACCGTTTGACGGGTTTTCAAACTTCATTCATCGCAGGTTGCCGCTCGTCCCGCTAGATGGCGCTACTCCGTGCACACTAGTTTTGAGTAGCTTCAATTAGCTGCCTCTGCAGGTGCAAATGAGAGTTCCAGAATAGCGTTGATTTATGGGACGCAAGATTAGCGCAAGAACTAGTCACAAAAGTTTTCGTCCATTTTCGGTCGATGAAACACGCACACACCGATGGAAGGTTGGAAAATTTGCAACGAACGCGCGAGCGCACGGGCGGTTGTGTTCGCTGCATCGAAACCACCTCAGTTTCTGGCTGAGGCCGAGCGTGTATGTGTTTAAGTGCGTTTGTTTGTTAGTGTCCCTCGCAACAAACGACCACCAGGAACGAGCGTGGCGAACGGAACGAGACGAACCGGCCGGGCGGACAGGAGGACGTTTTGTGCGCGCCAGACAATGGGAGCATAAATTACGTTCCAGTGACTTTGTTTAATTTATTACAATTGAGTTTTCCTTCTCCTCCGCCTCCTTTCGCCGCCTCCATCGGTTGGTTTGAGCCGGCTTTTTTTCGGGCGTATCTTCCACCAGGTCGGGCGTTCGGGCAGTGGAGGTCCGTGAGAGGTGGTCGCGAACTTCCTCCGTGAAGCTCCAACACACCACCTTCCTTCCTTCCGTCCGCGTTTTCTTCGGGGCGGTGCAGTTCGATAACGGAGCAGTGTGCAATCTGAGGGAGACGGGGGTTGCACATGCATGCAACCACCCTTCCCCGACCGCATACATACGTGCATTCGGTGACGGGGACGCATTATTTTTCAACCCCCGCAGCCACGTTCCGCCACTCTACCCACACGAGCACGAGGAAGCGAAGTTGCGCTGCCGGTGTCGTCGCCGGCGTCGTTTGTCGGGGCGAAGGTAATTTATAGGACGGAAGGTAACATATAAAACGCCAAGAAATGCACACATACATGCGCTGTAAACTATTGTTTCCCGGGTTTTCCTCTATCTGCACACCGATATGCCCACGGGGTGCCCGGGCACAGAAACTTTGCGAACAATACAATCTTCTTATCTTCTCCACGTATGTGGGGCTGCCTTTTAGCCTGCTTCTTATCCGTCGAGGGAAAATTTAACGTCTTAGATAAAATTACTTTTTTTTTGTTCGTGTGCGGGTTGGTGGGAAAAAAGTAAGCGCCCGTTGAAAGAATTTGTTGTAAACAATTTTTATATTTCAAAAACGTTATTTAATTTATAATCAAAAACAAACTTGCTTGTGTGTGAGTTAAGCATACTCAAGGTGTCAAACACAACAAATAGCCGAGAAAAAGCGGGTTGGAAGCATTTTTGAGCGGCGAACATAAATCACTTATAAAAAAAGCTTTCAACACACAAATAACGAACACCCGCCGAGAAGAGATTACGTTCAAAATTGCAGCTTAAAAGTGAAATGAGCAAAAAAAAAAAGAAAAAACAAAGTGCCGACGCAATTGGGAAAGGCGTAGCAATCTGTTGTTGTTCGTAAGTTCGTACGAACCGGCGCTACAAACGCGAATCGGCTAAACGAGTTGGAAAACAAAACTAGGATCGCTGGCAAAAGATTCGTACCAAAACCGGGCCGGGTATCTCTCTTTTCCATTTGTTTCCCTTTTTTGTGCCTGCGTGTAAAAATAAAACACTCGACGAAATCGAGCAAAAGGCGTACGCCAGCTCGGGACGGGGGAGCACGAAAGCCCAAGCGCCAAAACAAAAAACCATCGAACGCGCCGAGATAAAAATATTTTATCACAACATTCATTTCCCCGCTACGTGGCACCATCGCGGAAAACGACTACAACATAAACAACAGCAAAAAGCAGCAATAGGAAACCCAACTCCTTCAGGCTGAAATGAATCATAGCGCTGCATAACGAATAGGAGGAGCGCGAATTCTCGTAAAAATAACAAACGAAGATCCGCGAATGGAAGCGGAGACTTCAGTGAGATGCGTTCCTTAAGGTGAATTTGTGCATGAGACAGCCGTCTCACTACTCACATTCTCATCCAAATGTTCTCGTTTCGACGTGTTTCGATTGCTGTTGTTGACAAGTTTTTTTTTTTGGTGCCAGTTTTCGGCAACGTAAATCAGGAATTTTTAAATATGGGAAATTGTTTCAAATTTAAAAAAATATTATTCCAACATGATGTACTCTTTCTTGTCTATCCGGAAAGTAAACAAAAACTGATTTTTGTTGGGTTTCTTTTAAAACGTGAACGCATTTTGATCATTCCTTTCCCCGCCAGCGTGCACCGTGAGGGGCACGATCGAAAAGACGTGCCCAGAAACGCGACCCGGGAAGAATGTTTCATACACCACCCACCGCCCGCGAAGAATATTTTATCTCAAATTGCTTATTACGTTAGCAAATATGATCATAAATCATAATAAGCCAGTGTTGGCGGGGTTCGCCCCGTCTGATGAAAGGCACTAGCGTTGTATGGTGCGCACTGTGCCGCGGCATTGACACATCCAACCCACCACCGCCCTTCCCCTAGCAAAACACCGGGTCAGCGACTTTTGACCGCTCGACACTTGGCGTGAGCGAGCGGATGATGATCGTGAAAATTCGTCCGCGCACTGTCTGCTCGCTCGCTCGCCCGGTCTTTCGTCTTGGCAGGCGGAGGCGGCGGCGCCTTCTGTCGTCCTTCAGCACAGTGTGCGTGTGTGTGTGTCGGTTTCCATACATTTCCACCGCACAGCGCGCACGTCAATTGCGCAATTTCGATCGAGACATTATTCCCCTGCCTGCCTGCCTGCCTGCCCTCCTCTCCCCGTTCCAGCTGCTTGGCTTCATTATCATTTTCAGCTCCACCGAAATGGTCGAGTCCGAGGGAAGAGGAAAATGAATGCCGAAGAGCGAGCTTTTCCTTCGCTGATTGCCTCGACCGCTCTGTGACGGCACGAAGGAAAGAAGAAGGATAAGGAGGAGAGCTGTGCGAGTGTAGGAGCACACACACACGCGCGCGCATTCGCACATACAACACACGGCGACAGTGATTCGCATGGAAAACACCACGTTTTTCCGTTTTATTTTTCCACACACAGCGACACCGAAAGGAAGAAGGACGAAGAGCCGAGGGGTTTCTCCATTCCAGCCAAGATGTATATACATAAATATATGGCACAGGATGTGGTACAATAGTGGTGGTTCCGGGTGGAGAATACAAACACACACACACACACATACACACATGTGCTCTCACACATCAGCACAACGCCGGGCGCAAGATGGCGGCGACTTCGACGATCCCCTTCTGGCTCTGTTTACGTACGACGAGGCGGAGCGTGTCTTGGGCAGTGGAAAGCGGTGGAAAAGCAAGCAGAGCACTATTAATTTTCCCCTCCCTTCCCCTCTCGGCACGCTCTCTCGTGTCACTCGCTCCCACCCATCCACCCACCCAAGGTTGTTCTGACAATTCACGTTCATGCCAAACGTGCCCCGCGCGCTCTTCCTTCGTCCTTTTCACCACGCGTCCACTCACACACAAAACGAGCAGCCGCGACCCCTGCATTCTCGCACCCCAACCGCAGTGCAATATTGCTCTCCCCGTCTCTCTCACTCTCACGCTCTCGCGTTCTTTTTTTTCGGTCTCTCGCTCCGTCGAAACGAAAACACGGCGAAGGCGAACGTTTCACTATCGTCATCTTATTTACCCATCGTCCTCCCGTCTGCCCACCCGGCTTTTCCGCTAGCCCTCCCCCGTCTCACCCGATCTCCTTCCACCCGGCCTTGTGTTCAAATTCGTTCTATTCTATCGGCGGAGAGTTAGAAGCAAGCGTACACTGGGGGGGGGGGGGGAGGGGAGGGGGTTCGCTATGTACACATAAGCTTTTCATTACTAGCCGGGAAAAACCCACCCACCCCGACCGCTTCCTTCCCCGCGCACAACTACACACCTGCATATGCGTGCACAATGTCTTCCCCCCTCCGTCCATTCACTCAACACACACACACACACAAACGGCTCGCCTGTTCCATTTTCCTCTGCCCTGTCTTCTTCCACAAATCCATTATTTTCTTTCGCTCGTTCTTTTCCATCCAAACACGCGCGTCCCTGTGCGTGTGTTTGTGCGTTTGTGTGTACATAATTCATTATTGTTTCCCTGCCTGCATGCTTCTCCCCGTTTTCCCTGGCCGGATCCTGCTGCCTTCCTTTCCCGGCCCTCCAGCTGAAACCGGTGCCAGCAGCTAAGCACCACGTGCAAAAATATCACCCTTCTCCTCCGGCTTCCCGACACCACATCGCACAGCAGGGCTGGGGCAGGAATGGAATCGCTATTGCGTTACGTCAAAGCCCAAACTATCTTCAAGGGGCGCTGCTGTGTTGTTGTGCCTACTACGGTAGGAAAATGCATTACGACACGCGCGTTTGTTGTCTATTTTGACACACTGTTTTTTTTGTTCTTTTTTATAAAAAAGCAACCATAGATGCTTTCGGTTCGGAAATTGCAGTGTGCGTTGGAAAATAATTAAAATAAAAAAAATACAAAAATAAAACCGCCTCAAAATGGAGGCTCCTGGTAGCTGGTAGAAAATTTCATGGAAAATTCACACAAATTTCGTCACATTTCATCACCATGTTTACTCGGCAGTACAAGGCTAATAAATTAATATTCCTCCAAAGCAAACAGATGCGCACACGAAACAGGACTCGGGACAAAATGTGGCATCCAGGACCGAGAAGAAAATTATCTGATCTTCCACTGAAGGGGCAGAGAAGACAACGATCGTCATCGTCGTTCGTGGTACCAGGAATTGCGCCATTGGCCTCCGCAAAATTGCAATTTGTGTATGTGTGTGTATGTGTGTTTGTGTGCCGGTGTGATTGCTGCCGGAAGGTAATACATTTTTCTCCACTGCACCACCATTCCTCCCCTCCCCCCTGTTCACCGTTCGCTCTCCTCGCTCGCTCACCCCACGAAAGAGGTTGCGTTCTGATGAAAATGAAATATTTGGATATAATTTTGCTCTGTGTAAGCAAGCCGCATGTGGAGCGAAGGGAATGAGAAGGCCAATTTAGTCGAGTTACTAAAGTGGGGAGTTGGCAGAGAAGGAGAGGATGCGAGAGAGAGAGAGAGAGAGAGAGGGAGACGGGGGGAAATGTTCCGCAGAGCCTGCTGCAACTACCAAAACCGATTTAGCGACTGTGAGTGTGTGGGTGGGTTTGGGTGTGTTCGTCGCGCGTGAGGGATGGAAAATAGAGGAGGATCAGAGCGAGAGAAAAAAAATTAATAAAACAACTTTTTCACTTTCCTCCTATCCACCAGCCGCTCCGCACCAAGAAAGGTTGGAGAACATTTTTCCCGGAGTGCAATATCTCCTCCAATCACTTTTCACTCCCCCCCACGGGGTGGAAGGCTGCAGGTGGCGACGGACGCGCGCGCACCATCTGCAGTACCACCGAGCAAAAAAAAAAAAAAGAAAAAGGAAACCGTTCACATGATGCCACACAAGCATCCCCACCACCACCCATCCACCGCCCTCTCTAAACGTTCATTTTTCGGGCTTAATATTTATTAAAAACAGGCGCTCCGGTGAAATGAGAGGTCGCTTCGGTTGCGAAAAGCAGGCAGCCACAGGCCGAGGGAACGAACGAAACGAGATTATTATTACTTGGTTCCATTTCCTTCCCAACGCACACACACACACACACACACACGCCACCCTTTCGATTTTGATGAATAAACAAATGCAAGTTCATCATCATCGTCCTCACAGGGTAGGCTATGATAAAAAAAAAAACAACACACCCGAACCAAAAAAACCGACGGTTTCACCACTTTCTTTGCCACGAGAGGAATACGAAAACTCATTTCAGCTCCGTTTATCCTCCGGACTGACACTGATCGGGATACCGCCCCCCACCCCCCTCCTCCTTCTCCACCGAGTACCGAGATCCGTGACGGTGGTTGGCCCAAAATTCATCAACGAGAAAAGCCAAAATTACCTTCCACACCACTACTGTCAGCCCCCCCCCCCCTTCCCCACCAAACGGTTGCTGCCATTGCGTCCTCACGGTGTTGTGATGCAGAAAATGCCGTTTTTACTGTGATGAAAAAGTCGTAGTGAAAAGCCCAGGAAAAAATGGGCTCCGTTTTTTGTGTCATTATTTTTTTTTTGTTTGCTATCATTTTCCCAAAATTTTAACACAAAACCGACGCCTACCTGTCAACACACACACACAGTGGTGAGTGGTAGTGGGAATGGTGGTGGAAAACTACTAGAAAGTAATAATAAATGTCAAAAAATTGTGATGGAGAAAGTTTGGGTTCCCCTTACCGGAAAGGGATACAGGAGTGAGAAGATGGATGGAACTTCCATTCGACCCAGCATGGATATTTCAACCCCAACCCTCCCTCGTCTGGCAGGTACGACGATATTGCTTAAACCAATATAATAAATTATCAAACCTTGGTGCGCTTGGTCGGCCGCCAAAAGCGAACGTAAATATTGCATAGGCTAGGATTTGGGCGATTGCACGGGAAGCACGCCGTGGTTGATTAAAAACACAAACCTCCAGAAGCTAGCACTTGTTTCGTTTCTCTGAAACAATGGATACAAAGAGCCGGGAAAGGGGGAAAATATTAAAAATCACTAAAATTCTGATATATTTTTAAAGCGAATTTTAAGATTTTTTACGCATCAACGATTCAAGTCAAGTCAAAGTCAAGGGATTTGAAAGTTGTGTTAAGAAAAAGATTCAGTTTAATTTTAATCATAAAACAAACACACAAATGTTAGGAGAAGAAGATAAGAACAAGAGGTATTAAGAATGTAGGAAAAGGACATAACATAAAACAATCAAAACAGAAGGATATACAAATCATGTTAAGCAACTGGTTTTTATCAAAATGATTGCGACTAGTGTGATTTTTCTAAACCGAACGTTAAAAATTTCCACCGCGAAAAACTCTATTTCAAACGTATTTTTCCACAACTCCACCAGAAAAGGAGCTGATTATTTGATTTGCAAATTTCAAACTAACAATGGCCCGTTTCCGTTCCCCTTCTTCCCTCCTTCTCTGTGCCGTGCTGAATGCGGTGAGTCAGCTTGGACCGAAAAGCTGCGCTCTAGCGCACCCAAACACACCCTTTCCTCCCACCGCTCCCAGATTCTGTCTCTCGTTAGCGAAAGTTTAATGAAAACGAAAACTTTTGCTCCCCCACCTCCCCCTTTTCTCGTTCACCTCTTCACTCACACCCTCCCGCTCCGAGGATCGAGCGTGTGTGGGTGGTGGGCTTCCGAAAAACCGGAACCGATTAGCTTAACTTTGGGGGTTTGATAATCAAGTTTTTAATTGAAAGTACACACACAATCGCCCGAGCCACAGGCCACTCCTCCCGGTACGTTCCCTGCCCGTTACGTGTTTGTACTCACCATCGGCTGTTGCGGCTGATCCTTCATGACTTCCACGCTCGATTCCGTCTTTACGACGATGGATTGATGCTGCTGTTGCTGCTGTTGCTGCTGCTGCTGCTGCTGCTGCTGCTGGAGGCTCCCAGGACCTCCTCCTCCGCCGGGTGGTGGAGCGCCTGGTATAGGGGGATGACGGACGAGATGATGTTGCAGCTGCGCCTGCTGCTGATGCTGCTGCTGCTGGTGTTGGTGCTGGCTGGGCCCACTTCCTAGCAGCGCACTGTTGTGCACACCACCCGCTCCTCCCGGTGTGGCGGTACTGGCGGCGGTTGGCGGGGCGGCTGTTCCGGTCTGTGCACCGGTTACGGTCACCAGTTGGTGTTGTTGCTGCTGGGCCTGTTGGTTTGCCTGCACCTGCACATTGGGCGTCGAAGGGTTACCGAGGCCGCCGCCGCCGCCGACTGTCGTCGTGTTCGGCGATGGATGGGGAAGGGAGGCGGGCGCTGGACTGACGGCCGAGTTTTGCGGCACGTTCTTGGGTGTTGCGCCGAGATTCAGTGCCTTACGACCGCGGCCACTCTGGATGTGCCAAACACGATGGAAGAAAAAGAAAAGAAGAAAAAAATATGTCAGAAAAAATATTCACAAGTTACTTTCAAATTATACAAAAACATTTTAAAATAATAAAAATTCTCAAAAAGAAGTATGAAATCTCTTTATCAAAAGTAAAGCAAGGAGAAGTAATTATAAAATAGATAAATTTTAATTAAATTGGTTCATACAAAAGGGTTATCTTTGCCACTTTTGAAGCTCAAAAAGGACTTTCTACTATTGTAATTTGATTTCAAAACATTCAATCTAATGTTCATGCTTGAGCGCCTCATCTCGTGCGTTATATAAGGAACCAAAAAACGACGGTACTGGTTAAATTATAACCCATCTATCCTCCACCGTCTTCCAACCGTGGCCATACATAATTCAAATGCAACAAGATAAAAAAAAACGACCGGTGAAGGGAAAATTTATAGTTTTCAGTACGCAAAAAAATTAAACCAATTTGCTGTTTTTTTTAATTATATCCCTCGGCAAACGCTGCAGCAAAACACGTTTTGCACCCTCCGCCGCGGATTATGAAAAGGGGGTTGGGATTAGACACCGAGCCGCACTCGAAAGTTCACGGCAACAACGACTGTAACCAGCGGCACGATCGTGGCGGGGAGGGCGGGCGCGGCCGCGCGCTCGATCGCCTCTTTTTGCATGCCCGGCGCAGCGCGAACCGCGCGAACCCCGTTGCGAAAGACTCGCAATCTAATAATAGTAAATACTAATTAATGGTATTAATAACAATTCATTCCCCGTCGCGTTCGCGCCCCACCTCTCCCGCGCTGCTGCAAATGCATTTGCAGCACAACTACACCCCACCACGGACGGGGACGGCGATGGCCGCGGCGGCGCACGATTCCTTGCCGTACGAAAGTGAACGAAACGGGGCGAAAGTCTTCGCCTTAATTATCGTTATTATTCATCCGTTATCTTGGCAGGAAACCTCCATCCGATCGACGCCGCGTGCGGTGAGGTGGCCGATGCGGTGGAAAGCAACATGAACCTCCAATCCGACCCAACACCGGGGGCGAGCCTTCGTACCAAAGATCTCGAGTGTGTGTCGAGTGTGTGCATGAAGTTCGGGCCAAAATTCACTCAACACTGCCGGGTCCTGGGTTCCGCACGCCTCATTGTTTCGTAATGTGGAATAGTTCCACTAGATGGCGTTCGGTGTACTACGACCATGTACACACACACGCACACAAACGCTCAAAAAAGGCGGCAGGAGGATATGGAAAATTTGACTTTTACGGACCATTAATTTCTCCGGTAATCAATTTTCGTCTCCAGACATGTACGCGCATGTGTGTGTGT
>JXWZ01000028.1:0-35758 GCA_000956215.1 Anopheles farauti No. 4
CTGCTACGAACTGATGCACCATTTCCAAAACACAAGAAACGGTGGAGTCTGATGCGCGCGACACTACAGGATCAGGACCCTCTCCATAATTGATTAAAAGTTAAAGTTCCTTATCTAGAATCGTACAAACGATCCGCCTTATACACTATGTCTATGTGTCTACCCGACTCGAAACGCTGTACAACTCGGTCGGAACAATAGAACTGATTGATGAGTAGCAGATGACGATTTTATGTTTTATTATGGAGAGGGTAATTTTGAAAAAGTATAGGGGAAAATGAAGAATTGCTGAATGAAATCATGTTGCCAACACAATTGGCATCATTCTGGAACTACTACTATCCCTAACGTCTCCCTATCGTCTATGTCTTGAAAAGTTCAGTCATCTTATTACATAGGTCAATAAGTAGCCATTTCGTCATTAGAAAATCAAGAACAAAAAGAAAAAAATCGGAAAATATAAATATAAAAATATACCGAAAACCTATCTCCTACATGCCCGGTCCATTCTTGTTTAGGAGCGAACCTGCCTTAACTAGAATCGTACGACCGATCCACCATATGTATTACGTCTAAAAGTCTTAATGAAAAAAAATTATTGTGGTACAATAATATTGCCTCGGGCAACATATTTCCATGTCCTGAGACATTTTCTTAGAATCTATGCATTTAAGGATCGAGATGTGCTCATGCGTGATGTTAAAGTTTGCCATTTTTTACTATAAAATCAAGAAGAAGACGAAAAAAAATAAAGAAATAAAAATAGTACAACCCACCGAAAACCTGCCTCCAGCATGTTCGCTCCTTTCGGAGCCGTACTAAGAGAAATTGATATGTGTCCTCCAGCTATTAACCAAAAAAACATTACCAAAAACTCACGCAAACGGTACAGTCCACTGAGCGCGACAAGGCTGGAACAGTATCCTGAGCATCTTTTCTAAGAACTAAAAACCTACATTACCTAGAATCGTACATACGATCCGCCTTATCTACTACTGCTTTGTATCAACCCGACTCGAATTACTGTACAGTTCGTTCGGTACAATGCAGAAATGCATTAATGTTGACCTTCCTAAAGATGGCCAGGATAATTTTGGATAGGTATAAAAAAAAGATATATAAAGTAAATAAAATGGCAAACTTCGCGTGCGACCAGAATCCAAACGTGAGAATTGAAGCAAGATCACTGTGTTTGTCAGGCTACTCTGTATGTTCGCGTCCTTAGTCTCCTTTCTAAATCGTTTGCAAATACGTTGCTATTCGATACAGCAAAGTATGCTAATACTACGTGTTTTGTTGGTTGTTGTTCTATGATTAATAAGATTAGTAAAGTAAGATTAATAAGCTAGCGTTTCTGCGCATCGCTTCCGCCGTCCGCATGTCACTTTAGTGGATCGTGTTTCTTTCGTGCGATCGTCCTTTTCCCGCTCACGGTCGAGTTTATTTGACTGCCGGTGTGTCGATGGTGTCATCGTGCGCACAATCAGTTGCCGACTTCTGACGTGCCTACTCTACTGAAAAAGGTTCGTTTCATGCGACGTCGTAGCTGTTGCAGTTTCGGAGGCTCAAACTTTCTACAAATGCTTTCAAATGTGTCATCCGGTCTCAACGTTTTGTACAGTCGATCGTTTGTTACCGTCATGGTTTGATGATGGTGAGTATTGCGTTGGTCGCGAACGTACTTATATTTCCTTTCAAAATTTCTGTACGATTAGTGTTGTTAATTAGTGATAGTTAGTACCTACTACATGATGTATTTACGTTAGAGCCAGGCGGAGAGGAAAAAACCGTGCGCGGCGAAAGTGAAGCGAAACGAACGGTCGATCACAGAGCGAAGCGTTTCTTTCGTGCAACTCAACACGCTTGCTCTGTCAACCGCTTGTTCCACAGTTTCGTTTCTACCTTGCCGGTGAAAGGCTATTGGAAATAAAGCGATCATTTTCCGATTTGCAAACGCAACGCTTTTGCAACATCTTACTATGCATAGATGAAAATAATTACAATCCATATCGTCCTACACTCGTGATCGTTCTCTCATATCTCATATTGTCCGCGGTATACGTAAATGTATAAGTTCTCTGCTTTAGAAACATTACTACAAAAACTGCTACTGCCTACACCGATTGGGCTAGCGACACAAATTTGGCGAGTTCGTTTGGTTTTTAAAAGGAAGAACGGCGATGTCATAATTTTGAAGGCATTAAAACATCAGAAATTTTTTAAGAAGTTAAAATTCCGTAAAGTCACTCGTTGCCACAGTCTATAGACTGCATATAATAGTGTAAAGAAATAAAAGTACATGCACAAACAATAGTTACAAGTACAATTATAACAATAGTTACAATAAAAATGCATAGAAACAGTTACAACAAACATGAATGATATAAAAACAGAGACAGGTTGGTCAATTGACTTACGAAACTATTTACGGTACGGAACTGCCGTCAGTAACTGCTGCTTTTTGTGTAGGTAAGGCACCATTTGAACGGTCATATTCTTACCATGATTCGTTTAGGAAAGTTGATGTTTAGGAAAGTGTTTGCATTGTATTCATGTCATATTAGCGAGAATTATTGCATTCCGATTAAAGCTAGGGCGTTACATCTAAACTCCATTAGTCCTGATCCATCTCCACAAACGACTCCCGTCGCGATTGGCGGCGGTGGTGTTAGCGTGAGGAAGGCGAAAGAAAATAAAAATGGAGTACATTAGACCTCTATTGCTCTGTTCTGTGATTTTATCCCACAACAATGTCGGGGAAGGGCCGAAAAAGTTAAAAAACAAAATGCACCCACCAAGCATGAACCCGCCGTATGCTTATGTATGTGTGTGTTCACTAGCCCATTGGTATCTCTTTTTCGTTTCCTAACCTAATTTGTCTTACCGACTAACGCCGGCGCTTAGATCTGGCGCGGGTAAATCCGGCCGCTGTATCGGGTGAAGCCGCGACCGGTGCGTGGTCGCTGTGCACCGCCGAAGTGGCTCGGCGGCGCGTCCCGGTAATGGCTCTGCCCACCGCTGCCACCAGCACCACCGCCGAAATGTTTGCTGCCGCCACCACCGGATCCTCCTCCACTGCCGCCATCATGAAGCAGCTGAGACGATCCACTCGACGAAGACCAGGATCCACCGGGGCCGCCGCCGCCCCCACCACCACTGCCACCGCTCCCGACCGAGGACCACTGTTGGCCACCACCATTGCCGGAACCACCAACCCCGCCGGATAATGAGCTACCGCCGCCTCCCCCACCGGATCGGCCACCGCCGCCACGATCGGGGAAGTTACGGCCACCGCCGCCACCACCACCGCCACCACCACCACTGCTACCACCGCCACCACGGCTACGGTTCGTGCCGCGAATCGTGATGATGTCACGCGATAGCTTGTTGTAACCGGTCGGGCCAGTTGGTTGGGCGCCACAAGTTTCCAGCGCCAGAAAGTCATCGACATGCAGGGATGGCGGCCGGGAGGTGTTCGGGGGCCGTGAACGGAACAAATCGCCGCGGGTCGTCGGGGCACGCGAAAAACCACGTCCGCGGAGAGGTGTTGCTAATGGAAAGAAGCGACAAGGAGAGAAAATGAAAAGCTTGTGCCAATAATTATAAAGCCTACAAGCACCAACGAAAAAAAAAACGAAGAACTTACAAACAACAATTATTCTTTTGTTTTGAATAATGCCCTTTTAAACCTCCTAGTGATTTTGAACACATTTAAACAATTTTTTATGCTTTGTTCAACTTTTCATATTATCGGTATATAATCACACAAATTTGCGGAAATTTCTATCTTAGCGTTCTATAAAAACGCCCAAACCCAATAGAATTTAGATTTAAAAAATTTAAGAAAATGCTAACTACCATAAAAAAGGTAGAAAGTGTAAACAATGTCTAATTACACATGCAAGAACATTAGGTCGCCCCCGCGACACATCACAAAACAAGTGCAGAACAATAAACATACCAAAAATCTTCTTCTCCGGTCGACCAGTGCTCGGTTCGACTTCGACGCGACGGGTTCGGAAGCACGGCGCGGTTGTCAGCCGGTCGCGGTTCGAGTGCGGCGAGGCGGACAGATGCAGCAGACGCTTGCAGTCGGCGGTTAGGTTCGTGTCACCAGAGAGGCAAACTTTCGCGAGATCCTGAAGGTCGCACGGTATCTGTTCGCGCTCGAGATCGTCCTCGTCGTGGTCGTCCGGGCCGGGTGTGAACCCGAACCAGTTGGCAGCCTTCAACTGCTCCTCGCAGTCGTCACTCAGCAGGTAGACGCAGCGCGAGCCGTACTGCGTCACGATTCCTTCCGCTTGCGGCAACGGATCGACCGACACGGTGCCCCAGTCGAGGGCGGGCGGTACTGCTACGGCCGCTGCCGCCGCCGTCGGATCGGTTGTCGTTGCCAGCGCCAACAGCAGCTGGGTACGCAGCGCGACGAGATTGAGCTCCAGGTTGTCCGTTGGCGGTGCGGTGATCGCAGGGGATTGCTCTTCCACTGGCGGTGCTTGTTGTTCCTGCTGTCCATCCAATGTGCGGTCCACCTTGAACAGCACCATCAGCTCCTCGAAGAGCTGGAGCGCCGGCCGCAGCAGCCGTGTTCCTTCGTCCTCGCCGATCGCCGCCTCGTCATCCGGACAAATCGGCATCAGCTGGCCTAGCTGCACGATCGGCAGCTTGACAGTGCGCTTCGGCTGGTTCGGGGCACCGTTCGACTCGATCGTGATAAGTGAGTGCCAGAAGTCACACAGCAGCACAAACAGTGCCCGGTACGCATCGGGGGCATCCTTCGCCTTGCGCAGGAACTTGTACGTCGCCGCTACCCAGCCAGCTCGTTTGCGCATCAAATTTGACAGCAGCGTCACCAGCATTGTACTGTGGGAAGGAAGAGAGCGAGAGCGAGCGTGAGAATAAAAATACGTTAAAAATTCAAACTTGAGAAACGTTCCAATTGCCTCCGGCGGTAAAATTGTACGGCAATAAAAAAAAATAGTTGCAACCAAAAATTCAACAGTTCAACTTACTCATGTTCGGTCAGTAGCAGCATGGTACGTAGGGCGGCCGTCAGCACACCCACGCTGATGTCCTCGCACGCAACGTTCTCCGCACAGGCGGCACAGAACGCCTCGCTGATGTCCTTCGGCGGCAGGGAGCAGGCAAGCTGCAGCGCCGGGTCGATCCCGTCGCCAAACATGAGCGCGATCTCCGCATCGAACAGGCTGCGGAACGCGTGGTAGATGTGCTGTTGCGTCTGCTGGTGGGCGGGCGTCTGCCCCGGATCGGTCAGCACCCCCATCAGCATGTCCATGATGCGGCCGGGCAGGATCGACAGCACCGAAATCTTGACCGACGCGTGGCCCACGAGCGTCGCGAGGAAGCTGAGCAGCCGGGCGTGGCTGGTGCTGGCCAACCCGCCCGGTAGCAGCGGCTCGTGCACGATCAGGTCCGTGATGGACTTCGAGATGAGCAGCGTCATGTTCGGCGCCAGGTCGGACAGCTGCAGGCAGACACGGCTCAGGATGGCCAGCAGCGGGGCGTAGCTGGAGGTACACAGCGTCTGGATGAGTTCGCCGATAGCCGGCGATTGCGGGTGCAGATGAGCCGACCACAGCTGCCGCTCCTGGATGAGCCGGGCCAGCTCCGGTGGGGTAAGCGCCTGCCGGCAGTGGATCGGCAGCGGCAACGGCAACAGCTCGGACAGCACCATCAGCCCGGGCAGGAAATAGTTCGGCCCGGCGAGCGTGAAGCGCACCAGCTCGCCGACCATCTGCGTCCACAGGCTGCGGTGCACGTTGTTGGTGTCGAGCCCCTCGGCCGGCGTCGGTTGCGTGTAGGCGAGCAGTATGCGCACCGTTTCGCGCTGCACCTGACGCGCGTCCGGCCCGGCCGCCGCCGTCGCCGGTACGCACTGCATCAGCGCGTGCGACCGCAGCAGCGGCTCGATCAGCGTCAGGTCGCGAAACTCCGTGTTCCGGCACTCGATCAGCCCGGTGACGAGCTTGCGCAGGATGTAGACCAGCGGGCAGAGCACCTGCGTCAGCAGCACGCCCTGCTGGCTCGCCAGGCTCGACGCGTGGATCGCGGGCTGGTCGAAATGGTGCGTCAGCTTGTCCAGGATCGCGAGCAGCAGCGCCTGCCCGTCCGCCGAGTAGAACTGCAGCAGCGTGTACTTGTACTTGAACTCGGCGTGCCCGCCCGGCTGCTGCTCGTAGTCATCGTACGGTGGGATGCCGAGCAGCCGCACCAACCGCAGCGCGGTGATTAGGTCGCCCGGAAAGGCCGTCACGTACTCCAGGCTCCGGCGCATCATCTCCACCAGCGGCCCGATGTCGACGTACGCGAACAGATCGTGCAGCTCGAGCGGCTTCAGGTACACGGCCAGCTCCTGCAGCGCCGCACCGACCGGTGCCTCGTGCTGGTCGTGCTGCTTCGTCAGCGCCAGCAGAGCGGGCCCATGCTGCGCCAAATATCCGACCGCTTCCCCGTGCCGCACGGTACAGTCGACCAGATCGACGCAGTACCCGATCACCAGCTGCCGGTGCTTCACGTTGACGGTGGCAACCGGTGGCACCTCCTTCGCGTCCTCCTTCGTCCGCACCTCGTGCTCGATCAGCTCCAACAGCAGCGCCAGATTATCGTCCATCGAGAGCACCTCCACGACGAACCGCCGGCCCGCCCCGAACGACAGCTGGTACAGCGCCTGCAGATGCTCGACCAGCTGGTCTCGCTCCTCCTCGAGCGCGTCCGTACCCACCACGGCATTGGTGCGCCCCACCATCAGCACCGCACTCGCGGCCGCGATCGCATCCAGGTGGTAGATCGTCTGCACCTTGTAGACCAGCTCCACGCCCAGCAGCTGCGGGCGCGTCAGTTCCGCCGGCAGCGAATCGTGCTGCTGGCCCGCCGCCGTTGCCACCTCCAGACGCTGGAACAGCCACCGCAGGAGCAGGTTCGTGTGCGGCAGACACTCGACGAGGTAGCGCAGCTTCGGCATGCTCTTCAGCAGGCAGGCGAGCAGATTGTACACGAGCTCGCAGATCGCGGCCGGTGTCGCGTGCAGATCGAGCAGCAGCACCAGCGACTCCACCAGCCGGTGGATCTTGAAGAACTGCACGACGGTGCGGGACACGTTCAGCGAGGACGCGATGTCCTTGTGGATCTCGAACTTGGCCGAAACGGGCAGGAAGCGCTTCGGCTGGGCGAGCGTGACCTCGTGCAAGGAGATGGCACCGGTCAGCTCGGTGAGGCAGCTGCGCAGCAGCTCCAGCAGCTCGTCGTCGGTGCGCCGATGGCGCCGTCCCGCTTTCTGCTCCTTCTGCTCCACCTCCTCCAGCGCGTCCTCCTCGTCATCCTCCCCGCCATTGTCGTACAGCTCGCCGACAGTCGCATGTATCAGCTCCAGGTTCTCGTACAGCGTGATCTTGCGCAGGAGCGACTTGAGCGCGAAGCTGATGCGTGTCGATGGGTTCGCCTGCAGCAGATCGAGCAGCAGCTGGTACCCGTTGTAGGACGGAGACAGGAAGTAGTGAAGGGCGTAGCGCGAGTCGAGACACGCGTAGATCGTCCGGATAATCATCAGCTTGATCGAGAGGGCCATGTGCGGCTGGGAGTAGAGTCCGAGCAGCCGGTCGAACAGGTTAAAGTCGACGGCGGGTCGGGCGAGCAGTAACCGCACGAACGGTTCATGCGGCCCGAGGTACTCGGCGAGCCGGATGCCACTCTTCATGTGGCGCAGCTTGAACGCCGGCTGCGGTTGCACCATCGCGCGGTCGAAGTCGAGCCCAAGCCGGACGCAGTTCACGAGCCGATCGGTAACACCGGCCCATCCGGACTCGATCCAGCGTTCGAGCTGGTGGGCGAACGCGTCACGCCGATCGTCCTTGGCGAGCAGCTGCCCCAGCACGTGCACCAACTGCTCCGCGTAGTCGACGAAGCGTTCCTTCCATTCGGCCGACTCGCGCTCGAACGCGCTAGTGCCGCACGCACCGTACCGCTCCTGCGCGAGCAGCTGCTCGAACTGACGGAGCAGCTTCTGCTCGCCGGGCGACAGCGGTTGATGGAACGACGGGCCGGTACCTTCCCCGGTCGGACGCACGTACCGCTCGAGCGTCGCCTCGAACGGATCGAAAGGTTTCGGTGAGGGTGGAAGGGGCTGTTGCTGCTGCTGCTGCTGCTGTTGTTGCTGTTGCTGCTGCTGCTGCTGCTGTGCCTGCAGTGTGTCGCCTTCTCCGGTGGGGCCCGAATCGTAGTTGGGATTGGTAGCCGTCGCCGCACTTGTACCGCCGGACGCTACCTCCATGTCGTAATCGTAATCTTCCGGTATCTCCTCGTCGCTCAGGATCGGCTCGAACTGCTCCGCAACCGGGAGCGAGGCGGATTCGTCCTCTGCTGCTGCCGTCACGGCAGCCACCATCGGTTCCGGTTGCTGCAGCTGTGGCAATGGGGGAGGCGGCGGTGAGGCAGCCACCACCACCACCTGCTGCTGCTGTTCCTTCGCATGATGCGAGTGCGAATGATGCGGCCCGTGCCCGTGCCCATGTCCGTGATGGTGGTGATAGTGATGATGGTGGTGCTGCGAGGACGAACCCCGCCGGGGCAGTTCCACCACCGCCACCGGGGACGCCGGTTGCATTAGCCGCACCGTGCGCTTCGACCGATACTTGTGCCGCTTGGTGAACGAATGCCGATTTCTTTCCTGCTGCATCGCGCGAAACGCGTCCTCCTCCGCCGTATCGTAGTCGACCACGTCGTCCATCTCCACATCGCCGTCATCGTTGTCGTCGTCGTCGTCGTCCAGCTCCTCGACGTCCACGTCCACCATTATGCGCTCATCCGGCTGCTGCTGCTGCTGCTCGGGCGACGATTCGTTCCGGTCGGGCGAGCGCGGCCGCCGCGGTGACGGTTCGCTCGGCGGAGAGCGTGGACGTGAGGGGGGTGGTAGGGGCGGCGGTAGCGGCAGCCCACGCCGGTCATCTTTCTCCACCACCAGCCGCTCGTACGATGAATCCCGGCGCATCGATGGCCGATCGAACGAACCGCTCCGTCGGCGGGAGCGCGATTCACGCGACGTGGGCGGCGGTAGTGGCGGCTGCTGCTGTTGTTGCTCCAGCATATAGTCCGGTGGGCTGCGGGACCACCGGTCGCGCGCGGTAAACTCTTCCCGGCTGCCGAGCCGGCGTGCACGGGGCGACAGGACGAAACGCTCGTACTTCGTGCTCACGGACGCGGACGATACCGACGAGCGGGATTTTTCCGGCCCAGGTGGGTCACACTCGCCGGGCAGTATTTTGCCCGCCTCGAGCGGTTCGTAGATCGGTTCCGGCGGGCTGGCGGCACTGGCCGGCACGAGAGGCCCATGCGTCGTCACGACGCAGCTGCCAGTGGTGCTGGCGCTCGCCACCACAACGGCGGCCGCCGCAGCCGCCCGTCTCGCGTACGGTCGCGGATCCTTCGGTGCGTCCTCACTGTCATCGTCCGGGTACTCCTTCTGCACGAACACCGTTTCCGGTGGGCCGGCCAGCGGTGGCTCCTGGATCCAGTCGTTCGTCACTCCCGCCGGTTCCGCAATCCCACCACCGTGATGGAGATGATGATGGTGGTGGTGATGATGGTGGTGATGACGCAACAGATGATCCGGTACCACCAGCTCGTTCGGTTGCGGTGTCGTTTCCCGCGGCGACACGATCGGTTCGGCGATACTCGTCGTAAGAATACCGTACACAGCCAGCGTCATCGTCGTGTACCAACCCTTCAGCACCAGCCCGTCGGTAGGGATGCGGCGCACGAACTCCTCACCACCTGTACCCGTCCCACCCGCCGACGTTCCACCGCACGAAAGATGGATGCAGTTGTTCTGGTTGTACTCGAGCTCGCCGAGACTCTCGAAAATCGAAGCGCCCGGTTTGCCCAGATCGTTCACGAACAGTTCAATGTGGAAGTTGGACGGATTCGTGGCGCCCAACCGGACGCCACCCGGGAAGTCGGCATGGACCCGTGCACCGAGCGGTATGATCCGCACCTCCGTAATGTAGACCGGATTCGGGAACTGGACTAGATCGAGGTTTTGCTGCATTTTGGGAAAGGCGGGGTTTATGGTATTATATCAGATCTCCGTCTAGTGATTGGCCGGATTGATGTATAATTTATCATATTCATGAGCGTCTGACAGATTTTCAAAACTTATCAAGATCGACATAAAAAATCTTTAAATGCATAGTTGAAATGCTTAGTTAGTGCATATTGTTGTTGAAAAATGTTGAAAAATAATTCAATTTTAGATGTATATTTAAAATGTGTTTTCAATATTTTTAAAAGCGATCGTACCTTCACATAACAACTTTAATTTAAATGAAAAAGCTCTGTTGAAAACGGGGTTTATTCAATTGAATAATGAGTCTCCGTCCATTGGGGTCGAACTTTCACGAAAATAACCATTGTAACAAGGCTACCGAAAACAGTCAGACGGACTTTGAGAATCGTATAGTAAAGTACAAAAAATACGATACATCTTCAAGCGAGAAAATTAAATTAATTGAAATTGGTAATCTCATAGATTTTTAGTATTACCTTTTTTGTTCCACCTACGGTAATGCCTATGAAAATTGTACTCCTTTGTTCTTTTAAATACATAAACTACATTCATAGTATGTATCATTTCTATATAGCAATTCGTGTATCATATCCTGATTTTGACCACTTACGGATATTTACCGTCAAAACTGCTTCGTTGTTTATTTAATTAAAGCCTTCATATATACAATTCCTTAAATGGTACAAAGGAATCCGCGAGTTATAAAATCGAGAAAAATCATACATAACAGGCCTTTGCGGCTCTTCTTATGTTTTGCTTCAGAGATCAACCCAAAAGTAATAAAAATAATTATTTCGCACGTTTTCTTCATGTTGAACGCTTTTTCTTATAACGACTGAATTCATGGACAAGATCGTAAAGGTTGCGCCTGCCGCCATACAAGCTTTTTTTATAACATATCCACATGCTAGTGGATGCCGTTCCTGCCGATAAAAAAATATCCACTGGCTAGAGACTCGGCCCTGTGTGGTTAAAAATCTTACATAAATACGTTTCGTATTGCTTGGTTCAATCTTTAGTTCAAATGATGTCATTGTTTAGTGCCTTCTTCTGCCGCTCGTAGTCGCAGCACGATCGTAAAATCTGTTTCGTCATGCACCCCTTCCTCCAACACTACCGACGAACTACAGCAACGTTCAAGTCGCCAGTTTCTCGAGGTTGCCGCGTTCTGTTGTTCGTCGTTTCCTGTGTGGAAAATTCCATTCGAGGGCCATAAAATCCGTTGCTTCGTTGAGCAAAAAAGGCTTATTGTACCCCTAGGGTGTGCGGACGCCGGCCGCTTATGTTGGAGTGTGCAATTGTGGCGCAGCTGCAAGCAGTAAAAATGATTTAACGATCTCCACTGTCGCGAGAACATGGCCGATGCAACGATGGCTTGGCGTCAAAATGGCGATCGGCGTGGGGAACGCTTGGATGATCTGTTCGAAGCTGTTCCAAGCACGCCAAAAAAAGCTTTCTGTCAGGCTGTATGCACGGATGAGATGAATCATATAACAAATGTTAAATACTATTCATGAGTCATCTCATACAACGAAAGCATGTTTTTATGGTAAATGTGAGGATCATACTTTCAAGGGTAAGTATTTAAGTTAACTCTTGGGAATGGTTGAGAGTGTAAAATAGATTGCCTACAATACAACATGTACGATAAATAATTACTCCAGCGCACAGCCAGCGTAATGAGTTTGTTTGCAGAACGCCAGACACGGGTTGATTGGAAGCTTTGTCGAAGGTTCTTTTTTTGATCTACCAGATCCGGCCCGTTCTTCCAGCATGTTTCCACTGCCGGACCGTGCAATGCTGGCGGGGTTTTGGGCGCGTCTTAAAATATAAGTTACAATATCAATGTCAGCATTCTAGCCAGTTCACTTACCTCGTACGTATCGTGTGAGAATGTGTCGAAAAACAGCAGTTCCTCGACCTCCATCTTTCGGGACGCTCCCGCCTTCCGTCCACGCGGTTAAGCGGCCGGAAGCCGGATATCGGTCCCGAAAATTGCACACGTACACTGTAACACACGCAAACACACACTCGTCACGTTCGCCTTAGTCCCTGTTCCGCTTCTTCATTGTTGATTGCAGAATATTGATGGATTGTAGATTTTTCGACTAAATTCCCCGCAACACCGCCGGACACAGTATCACTCACGCCCCGCTTGATATCCGTCGCTCCCTTCCTAGAACTGTTCGAGACAAAATCTTACGGACGAATGCGTCCTCCGGTGTCCCAGCAAAATGAATGATGGCGGTCTGCACAGCCTCCGTCGGCTTGTGCGGCGTTACTCAATTCGGTTTAGCATTACTCAATGAACATTTGACAGTTTAGATCGCTTTCGTGTTTCAGTCAAACAGAGAGATAAAACAAAAGGCTTTATCCGGCTATATCACCAGCAGATTGTACCATCTTAATAAGACTAGACAATTCTTATTTGAAATATTATTTTGAGAGCGAAAACACTATCATAATAGGAGATAAAAATTAGAAAACGATTCCACTAGCGCACAAACTATTTCGCGCAACATTGTTATGAAGATTCGGCTTAAAGATTCATCAAACTAAAAAAACTCTTTATTCCAAAAATTCAAGAATAGTAGCATCGTCGCATAATTTTAAAGACAAAATACACATATACACATGATATCACAAACGTCGAGGGTAAGTTTTCTCTTTCAAGAAAACAAAATAACAGAATAAGACATTAGAAACCGAAAAGGCTCAAACTCGGTCTGAAGAAATCGGAAAATATCCGAAACCATCTAACAGTATTTTCGAAACCATCTAACAGTAACAGCCAGATCAATATATATAACAACCAATCAGAAATAGATGAGAGCTTCTTCCTCTTCCGAAACGAAAGTGATCTAATATGTCAAATTCGTTCAGTAGGACATGTTGTCCAATGATAAAAAGATAAAAATAAATTCGTAAACGTTTAATTATTCGTAGAATTCGTTACTTTATTTATTGTACTGTTGTTAGTTCATACCGATCCCCCAAAAAGCTTTTCCAGTCCAACGCACTTTTCCATATTTTTAGAGTAGAGAAGATGTCCCAAAAGTGACGCCTTAGGGTGGAGTCACTGTACCGTCGGATGCGTTTTTTACGCATAGGGTATCAAATTTTTGTATGGGTTTGACATCGTACAACAAAAACGCACGCCCGTTGAGTTCTGTCAAATTCATACAAAAATTTGTCACCCTGTGCGTAAAAAACAAAAAAATTACAAAAATTTGGTACCTTATGCGTAAAAAACGCATCCGACGGAGCAGTGACTCCAGCCTTAGCCTCAACATCAATAAACAAAAGTCCGATTTTGGGTTACAACTTATTCGGGGAAAGAGTTATGCTTCATTGCCGCTAAAACCATTCATGAACGTGACGAAAAACAAAACGCCCACGTAAATACATATCTAGTCTTATTTCTCATTTTAGATCAGAAAGACAAATTAAAAATAACCTTCTTTAAACGAGAATAACAAAATATTGGATAGCATATAGCAGCTTTTTGTATCCTGAAAAAATCAGATACATATGCTTTCAAACTGAGTTTTATAATTCCTTCCTAATAACGATGTTTCTCATATAATTTAAACCATATTTTCAAAATTCTTAATCTATTTCCTTTCTCTACGATTGACATTTTTCACCAAATATGTATTCATGCACAAAGAAAAATTAACAAATACCACTAGCTTCATTATACGTTTCACATAATATCATTTATTTTACATGTTTTTCTGCCCATAATTTCATTAAACACAAAAAAAAAACAAAACGAAAACAAACTAACAGAGAGTGGGACAAAAACTACACCAAGGGGTTTTGCCAGTCGATTTAATCCAATATTGTTGAGTGTTAGTCTTTCCATGTTAAATTTTAAGTTTTTTGGAGTTTTTGTTTATTTCAAAAATATTCAGCTCACCCTTCCGGGGTGCGAGGTGCAGGGTTCACACACACTCCCGCATTCACACAGACACATTTCGTTTCATGCAATCATATCACATTTCTTGCGTACATGTTTTTGTTTTCCTTCTTTTTTGTCTAATCTTACTAAAAGGTATATGCCGGTTGTCGCCGATCATGTCTCTTGGCAGGGGGTGTGGATTGAAGTAGGTACTTGCTTCGCTTCACTAAAGCTAGACTAGAGTGGAAAACATTACAGGCGGGTGTGTGTTTCTATTCGCGCCCCACCCCCGGGTAACTATTTTTTTATTGTTTGCGAACAACCAAACCAAACCAACAAACAAACACAAAGCAAACCAAACAAGAAAAAAAAATACAGAATTGGAAAAAGGTGGTAAAACCAATGACTGTTTAACAAGATATGTTTGAATGCGTTTTGATATCTAACTTAACTAGGTCCAACCTGGTAACGATAATGATACGCGGAAAGAGATTTTATCTTTTCCTTACTAAACTAACAATAATATTAATAAACGTAACGCACCCAGGGTGCCTTCCTCTGTTTGCCCTTAGTGAGTGGTGAAAGAAAAAAAAAATGGTACGTTTGTGAGCGAGAAATGTAGAGAGTATCTCTCTTTAACTAAAATCTACTCGGTAGTATAAATTATTGCAATTCATTGCAATTGCGTATATCGTACGCTCGTTAAACGATATAAGTAATGGTCTATACAGTGTCTAAACATTGGATAAATCCTTTCCCCTTGCGTCAGAGCAAAATATGAACTAAAACCAAAAAAGCGAAAATTGGTAAGGGAGCATTAGTATGAAAATGTACGAAAAACATCCGTCAAGCTATGGTACAAAATGGGCCCTCCATGTCCCATCGTCTTGAGTCGTGTGTATGGCCCCAGCCGCGGTCCTGGAGGATGGCAACAAGATAAAATCGATCCGATAAGGTAAGCCGCCAGGATGGTGGATTTGTCTTCCAGCTCATAAGTTGTTCAGCTCCTCCGTGTTGAGCATTTCGAAGTCACTATCCTCGTCCGCGTCGGTTGATTCGTCGTCCTCTTCCGGTACGCCCGCGGCCGGTAGTGGTTCCCCCCGCCGCCGTGGCGGTATCGTACTGCCGGGCGCTGCGTGAAGAATACTTACTGGTTGCTGTTGCTGCTTCCGCTGCTGCTGCTGCTGGTGAAGTGTGCCGGCGTCCAGCAGACGCTTGTACACCGTATCGACGAGCACGTTGCTCGCTATACTGCTCGCACTCATCATCATCATCGTCGCCAGGTCGGGTTGCTGTTGCTCCGGCTGGTGCTGTTTCGGTCGTCGACTAACGGCTCCGACATCAATTTCGTCGTCATCGTTAAAGCACAGCCCGCGCGACATGTTGTCGTCCGAGTCGGACGAGCTGTTCGCGTTGAAGTGGCTGCTCTTGAACGCAATCGACGTCGGCTTCTCGGTGTCAGCGGTGTGTTTCGCTTTGCTGGCACGCACAGCCGGACCTTCGGGGCAGAACAGTTCCTCGCTGCTGGAGGAACCGCTCAGCTCGGCCGACTCGAACTCATGCCCACTCGCGACCGGTGCGAGCGACCGCAGGTACATCTCTTCGTCCTCTTCAGCCGTGTTTTTGCTGACCGTGTCGCCGGACACACCGCCATCGCCATCTGACACCACCGGCATCGTGTCCGCACCTTGCTCGCCCACCTCCTGAAGCAGCACCCGACTCACCTCCGTCAGCTCTGGCACAAACTCGTCAATCTCCTGCTCGGTGATTGTATCGCGCAAACCTAACAGGGTGGTGGTGGTGAGGAATGTATTAAAACGTTTAGAAACAGGATGAAAAAATTTGCCTTAAGCCTTATATATATATATAAAAATAAGCTGCTGAAGGATGCATAACGTTCATACCGGAGTATTACTTTTTGCAGCATCTTTTTGAACTCATGTATTTAGTACACGAAAAGTTATTTTAGGAAATCGCACGCTATACACTCGAAGCCAGAAAAATATACTACTCTGTCTGACCTTACGTGAAATGATGTTAATGATCCACCTGGTTTTAATAGCTCCCTTTGTCCTTTACGATCACGTTTCCTTTTTGTTTTTTTGTTGCTCGTCCTACATCTGTTTTGTCTCTCCCTCTGGTTTTTATTACTGTGCTAATTTCTTGCTTTCTCTTCGCTAGCTATTGTATTGAGTGTTGGTAGTTGCTACTGTGACTTAAATTTATTATATGTGAGGTTTTCAAAGTATTTAAAATATATTCTGAGTTTTGGTACTAAAATTGGCCGGCTATTTTTTACATTTTAATAGAATAATATATATGTATATGTATATGTATAGAATAATAGAATAAAATAATGTATCAGAATTTATTCCGAAAACAGGTAGGATATTTCAAAGCAATTAGTGAACTGGACAAAATGACATGTTTTCCAATTTCATTAATTTTTTCAACCACATGATATGTTTTAAATGCATTTATCACGACGAAATCGATTGTTTACAAACCAACCTTGTGTTCCGTGGGATCGAATTGTTCGTACTTACTTTGTGAGGCGCTGAAACTGTTGGCAACACCGAACTGGTAGCGATCCCAGAACACGAGTAGTGTGGCCATCGTCAGCGACAGCCACAATGGGAGGACGTAGCACACCAGGTACAAACACGTCGCGACACCAGCGACCGTTCCCACCACCATACCGATCGGGCGCGTCGTCCGCAGGGCCCACACCTGCGTGCAAATGTCACCGAGCGGGGAAGTTTTGATCGTGGGTCGCTGCTCCATCACCGGGCGAACCCACAGGAAGCTAATTGCCACCACGAACAGCAAGCTGAACGGGCGAAAGTCGGGCCTGCGAAAGAGAAACGCTCCGTGTTAGCGAGCCCGTTCGATAGCCACGGAAAGTGCCCGGAAACTTACCACAGCATATAGAGTACATAGATAAGCAGCATCGGGCTAATGATACCGCCGGCCTTAAACCATTCGACGCCCTGCCGCATTACACTGGCCATCTTCGCCAGCTTCTCCCGTACCATCGGCATGCTGCTGCACAGATCGAGAACGAGAAAGGAAGGGGAAAACACGCAAATTAAATTTCTCACGCGCAAATTGTGAAGCTTCCCGAGCAAAACAAGTCGGAAGCAGACATCGTGCTGACACACGGGCGTGCGTTGTAACGTCGTCCGACGAAATCCGCCGGAAAGGAGCCGGATATGGTGGCGCACGGCGAGGAGGCGCGTGATGCGAAAACAACAAAACAAGTGTATATTGCGATTCCGGTCAGGCAAGACAAAGGGCGCTCTGGGGTTGACGCATTTGCGACCTCAGCTGCCGTTGCCACCACCGCCGCCGCCTACGACGCACATGTTTACATGTCCACCACGACCGGGTGTAGTCCTTAGTCATCGTCGCCATCGTTACATTTTTTTTTTGTTTTTTGCAAAACTGCTGCGAAACGCGCAAAAATCTCGATTTTAAAAATAACTAACCACCACCGCCGCCCTGCCGTGTACCAGGCGCTGTTTGCCGTGTGACCCATTTCGCTGTTGTTTTTGTGTCTCCGTACTGTGTCGTCTTCACGCTCGGGAAGTATCCAGAAAGGAGCCAATTTGCGTCCTAAGTAGCTCTCTGTCCGGATGTCCGGGTTTGGTTGGAGTTTCTTCTAGTAGTTTCGTTCGCTCTCGCTATCTCTTTTTCTCTCACCGCTCAAACTAAAACGAATCGAAGAGGAACGGTTACAGAATCACACTAGATATTGCACGTTTTCCTCCACTCGTCGTGTTACATTTGGCTGAACCGATATGTCTCTTCGAATGTCTTCTACACACAGGAACACAAACACACACACACGCACGCAGAATAAAAAGAGAACGTATACGTCCCCGTACCCGCTTCAGTGCACGTTAGACGACAAGACATGCCTTTCTAATTCGCACCATATTTAACCTCCGACCGTGAAGCACAGGTTAGTCGCCAAAACGCAGTACGCCTCGCCTTCCATAAGTCTGCGTAGGACCACTCATACCACCCCCATCCCGATCCAACACCAACAACAACCCCCAGTGGCATTGGCCTTGATTCAGGCAGCAAGGCACAACGTAATTTCTTGTTTACCAACTTCACCTTATCAGTTTCACCCGTTTTTCGCGACGGTGAGAGCCGAGAAAGAGTGTGGGTGATTAGACCTGCCTCCGTGATTGAGTAACCCAGCCTAACACCCTGCCCTTCTTTCTCCTTTATCAGCCATTACCACCACCAACACCACATCGTGTGCTCAACACATGCGGGAAAATGTCACGCGTTATATTTTCATAACAAAGGAAACGGGTAGCCACTAGTTCTTCTTTACCTCGTTCTAGCAGTCTGGCACAGCTGGTGCTCGGTTTGATGTGTTGTTGATCGTTGTAAACTTCAGCAGCTAAATGGCGCAACGGCGGGCGCCTCGCAACATCGGATGATGGCCGGAACTGACTCTTACCCGCGCAACCCCCGGGCCGCACGGTACGATTGTTTTTGATTCGGGCAAATATTGCTTGCCTGCTGTGTGCTGTGTGCGCACTTTCCCAACCACAACTAATGATCCGGAGAAGTCGACCGACACACCGTAAGTCGTCGTTCGATCCTTTACGCGATCTTTCCTTCCCCTCCGCACCGCGCGCTTGTTTTGCCTTTTGCTAGGGGGGATGTTTATGTGCGTGCGGGGAGCTGTGTATGAGGCAGCAGAAGCAGCTGACAAGTTGACAGGCGCAGTTGACAGATCGGATGCCATAATCAAGCTGTATATAGAGGAACGATATTGTGCAGATATGCGGTATGATAGAGGAGGCAGATATTTGAGCAGCACTTTCCGGGAGGCTCTTCACCACTTCAACAACTACAAAACGATGACGATCGTTAAAAGTTGTGGTCCTTAAATTGTTCAATTAAATTGTACACCTTGCATTTGTACAACCTTCAACTATTCTTGTCATGATTTTTCTTCTTGATAAGTTGCTAAAAAAGCACTCTAAGTTATTTAAATTCCAAAACTGCTTGAACGGACTGTAGTTTGTTCCTGTTACAGCATGTTAACGAGAAGAAGTAAAGTTTAACATCTTGGAATGGAAAAACATAATTCGAAAACGTCGCAGAGTCAAAAGTTTCCGGACACATGGGAGAATCGAAGCCGAATGCTGGATACCATATCCCGAGTAGATTAGTACCTCCAAGCGCTTTGTACCAGCTTTATCGTAGGACTTTGTGTTGCAGAGCGACCCATAAAACTGCGACGCTGTTGAAACGAAACTAAATGAGAGAAAAAAAAATCAAACCGCATAAAACCACCGTTTTACGTTTCCTCAGTAGAAAGTGTCCGCGTCTCAAAAGCAAACGCAAAACGCACATTTTTATTATCCCATTCAATGCGCTCTGTTCCCGTCCCGCGTTCGCGTTTCATGTGTTTGTCTGTGTTTCTTTGTTTTCACCGCTCGATCCTCGGGCTCCTTAGTAGCTGAATGTGTGCATAATACAAATGTAAGTCTTTGGTTTTATCAATCCTACTGCAGCTCCGGCACCGCGGCTGTGGTTACACTTCGCATTGCCTGCGCGCGTGTCCGTTTGCCTTTAATTGAGGATGCTTCTCTCCTTACGTGTTCAATCCAATGACTCCCTTCCGCTTCTGCTGCAGCTGTTTATGATCTGATCCAAACGTTGGAGGAGCCGATGGTTAGTTATTACTAGCTGTTATTCTTCAATCTCTATAATCCTAAAAGTTCAGTTCAGCGATATAGGAACGCACTGTATGTGTATGAGAGTGTTTTTGTGTTTACATTTTTGTTGTTGTTGCTTTGTTTGATCTGGTTGTTTTCTTATCGTTAGGTTGCGGAACGCTCTTCACTAGCGACCGTTCCGAGATTATGAGTCTTATTTTGTATATATATACTATTTAAACTGCTTCATTTCGCAAGCACTTGGTTGGGTTTGTATATGTGTAGGTGTAACTTGTTTCTTCCTCTCCGTGTGTTTCTCTACGATTCACCAATATATCGGTATCAATTGCAGGGGCGCCAATGCACCGCCTCTCACTACACTTTCGTTTATAATTCATTTTCTAATCTAACAGGCCCTTTTTCCGCATTCTCCTCCCTTTGAGATGTTTACACATACATCGAAAGGCTGGCATTAAAGGCTGCAAAGAGAAGAAGGGCTCAGCCTGAAGGAATCCAGTGTGCACTAGCTTTTCCTCCGGCGCGCTTTTTGCGATACAAAATTAATTAGCTAACTAAAGGATAAAACAATCTCACTAGCAGTAGTGCAGGCAGAAATGAACAGGGAAATGGAAAGAGTGGAAAAAGGAAAGTCGAATGACGTAGTTAACTAACGTTTCTGTTTCTGCTGCCTCCTGCATAGAAATTATTTCAATTCATTTCTAACATGTCTACCACTTTCGTTGCTTTCGTTCGACTTGTAAAGTTAAAGCCGCAGGCGACAGAGAGATAAAAACAAAGAGAGACAGAGTGATTGAGAGAAACGCAAAAGCTTTTCGCGCACGGGAAGCTATAGTAAACCAGCAAGTAATTAATCGAACCTAATGAGTATAAAGGCGTGGATGCATCGAAGTAGGTGGCTGACTGTTTGGCAGTGCAGAGAGTTTCGATCCCACGTGGACCGCGACACACAATGTCGTCGACCTTCGCGTATCTCCTAAATATCGACTATTGGGCACAACTTCCTACGTGCTGTGCGGCACTGGCCGCGACTCTTCATTCCCTCGAATAAATACGAACGTAATAAAAAGGATATGTGTGTTGGTGTCTGTGTGTGTGCTTACGTGTTTATGTTACTTATTCATACAAGGAGGAAGAAAAATCTTCCTAAGACCATCTCGACACTCATCCCTTCATCGGCAAAGGATTCGCACTTGCCCGGAAAGGAAGATATGTACACAAGCATGTGCCATAATAACAAAATTACTGGGGCAGCTTCTTTAACTAACAAAGTAAAAACAACAGAGCGATCCACTGAGGGAAGGAAGCGCACAGCTTCCGATTCCAACTACTAACCTAGTTCTACTCCAGGTGGCAAATTACAAGTGTAGCAAAGTAGAAACTAAGGATTTCCTAGTACAAATTGCATACTTTTTTGCGCGGGGCGAATGTGCAATTCTGCAAAACCCTCGTAAAACGTATTATTGACTATGCATCTGTTAATTCTTCCTAAAGTTTGTCGCCAATATCATAACAATGCCTAAGGATGACGTGGAATAAGGGTTCATTGTGACTCTAGTATTCAATTTGATTAGAAAGCGAGAGAGAGAAAGAGAAAATATGAGAGCTTTTCGTTGTCAGCTTCAGCTACAGCGGGCGTTACTTCATTAAGTAGGTCAATCAATACATACAAAAACAACCAGCCCGGGAAGGAGCCTGAAGTTCTTTGAGATGTTTGCGCCATTAAAGCACATGTTACTCGTGTTCTGGACACTTGCAATTTGATTAAATCGCAGAAACATTGGCATGACACACTCCTGACACAAAACCCTTCCATGAGTGTCTTTTCGTTATGATGCGAAAAATTGACTTCGTTTACAGCAGTGCCATCGTCAGCTACCTAGTCTGTGTAAGCCTAGGCTATAATTGTACCATGAATATGGTAGACAAACATGTAAATAAAATAATTCAAATACGTCATGGTCAACGTTCGGTGATAATCTCAAAGTACTATAAAATAATGAGATGAATAGGAACAATTAGCCTAAAGCAATAGTTTCACAGCGTTCGAGTATAATTAACGTGTCCAGAATTGTGAGTAAAACCTAGCTGCATAAGACACTCGCGCTCGAAAAAGTGCCCTCCATCGGAAAAGCGCTTCCGGAGCTTTCACGCATCGTTGAAAAGGAAAACATCTGTTAGTTAGCCATCTAGTCTAGTTCTTTTTCGCTGCGTTACGCGCGTTTGTGGCAAAAAGCAAATAAAATGCGACATTCAAATTGAAATTGAGTCAGGTTAAAATGTGATTGCTTTACCGCACCCTTTGTCTGCCTGAAGCTTTTCCAACGTAACGAGCGTAAACGGTTCAAAATCGAAGAAGCTCATTCTGTGAGTATTGGAATAGGAATTTGAAAGTGGTGTAAGCATCGGGATGCGTTTTTTTGAGTATGTGTCTGCATGGAAGCTCCAAGATACAAGAACAATCAGCAATCGCAGTTGATACCGTGACCACAGGCAAATGTGTGTTTTGTGGGGAGTTCCACCGAGTGAGCAGTGGTGGTAAGTGTGTATACAATCAATGCAATTTATCAGGCAACCTTGTCCACCTACTTTCAACTAATTCTCCCCCCCCCCCTCTCTTTCCTCTTCTTCCTTTCACTTCCCACTTAATACTATTGCTTTTGTCCTATTGCTTTGGTGTTACCGTTGCAGCGTGCTGTAGTAGGCCGGTTGCCGCCCATCTGTCGCCGCCCACCGTCCTGCATCTCGTAGTCCTGCTCCACCGTCTCAGCCACCTCGTCCTCGTCCAGCCCATCCGGCTCCGTCACAGCGTCGCGTGCATTCGCGTGCGGCACGTCGTCATCGTCCGGCATCAAACCCAACTCCTGCGGATCAAAGGCAGGTGGCTGCCGAAGCAGCTCCAGCTTTTCGTGGGGCGTCCGCTTCTTCCGAAACTCGTACACCAGCGGAAAGATGTGCTCGATGGCCGCTTGTACGTACGCAACACTGGCAGCTGGTAGCGAGAGTAAAAAATCGTTAACAACTCACAACACTAGCACTTTTTCTTTGTTTTACCGGTTACGGTGATGCTTCCGGTGGAGAATATCTTCAGCGTGGCACGGGGCGAATGTAGCTTGTACGTCACACCGGGATGCAGCTCCGGTTCGTAGCTCGCGTCCTTCTTGTACTTCTCGGAGAAGTTCACAATCTTGATGCCCCACGGCATCGCGCACGTCCCAAGCACGTTCACGATGCGAAAGTTGCGCAGCCGAACGTCGAAGCCGAGCTTCTGCAGGCAACGTGAGTAACGTCGGGCCGCAACCTTTGCCTAAAAAAATAAACAACGAAAATTAATAATCGACACTTAACCACATTTCACACAACTGGTACGAATCTGGAGATGGCACGAAATATGTCTGAAATATCGAATTTTTGAATGAAACATGTGGGTTGATTTTTAAATGATTTAAAATAAATTTTTTGTACCTTCTTTTCAATTTCATGTGTATAACGAATAACATTCAAATTTGAATTCCTCTTGATTGCAAACCGGCGACCAACATTTAGCCAAACTATTCAAATATGCTTTAAATAGGTTTCCAGCTCTAGGAGATTTCATTTAACGTACCCTGAAGCATTTTGCATTCACGGGTGTCTAACAAAAATGTGTGAAAAAGCGCGTATTTTAAGTGTTAAAAAGCACAACACATGGAATAGTTTTAAATAATTGCGTCATACACGAAAGAATCTTTTATCTTTTAGACGAATAATCAGTGGATCGCAAAAGACAGAGACTCGGTTTACATCCGGTCTCGTGAAAAAGCAACACTTGTTCGTTCACTTTCATGCTACAGCGAATTCGGGAATTGTAAGACCGAATATGATAGGTTCGATAAATTGTCCACCAATGGCAAAAAGCGGGGCACGCCACTTCTCTTACCTGATCCTCCGAGGTGGCACCGGTGCAGGTGATCTTGCCGGATGACCAGATCGAGGCGGTCGTGTACGGACGCCGCAGCTTCATCGTGACCATACCGTTCTCCCGCCGGAACTCGACGTTGTCCCCCTTCAGCGCGATGTTGTGCAGATCGAGATGGCAGCGCACGCTAAACGAGCAGACGACGTTGTTGATCACGATATCGATCTCCGGCTCCGGTTCCGGTTCCGGCTCTGGTTGCTGTGGTTGCTCCGGCTCCTGGTGCGGAACGTCGTCGGTCCCTTCTGGTGGCGCCTCCGCCTCCATTGCCGTGTCGCTGTTTGCCATGGAAACATCGGTCTGCTCGGTGCCGTATTGGTGCTGATTGTGGTTGATTGTGGTCGAGGCATGATTGGTGGTGGTGACGATGGGTTGATGCGAATGCGGCTGGTGCTGCTGGTGTGGATCCGACTCGAGTGCGTCCCACAAACATTCGGTGGTGCGGAGATGTGACAACGGGCTGAAAATTTCATCCAGCGCTGCACTCGTATCCTCCCCGCAACCGTTGATCCCGAACGCGTCCCGATCCGTCCGGTACTGCTCGGTTCTGTGGTTGTTGTTGCTGCCCACCGACAGCACGACGAACGACGACGCGGTGGTTGCGGTGGCGGTTGCGCTGGTGGCGGCATTGGCTACCCCACCCCCGGAGGCAGTGTGATGATTCTCAGTCTGTAACGGATGGTGCGCCGGTAGCAGGTGGTGGATGAGTGTCGCCGTGCCGGTACCATTGCCTCCCATCGGCCCATTGCCGGTTCCATCCGGCGGTCCGCCACTGGAACTGCCGGTAAGGCTGTTCATGAACGCTTTCTGCTGTAGCAACGTCGCAGCCATACCCTGGGAGGTGCTATGCATCAAGTGGCAACGAACGGAAACGCTTTCCTGTCGCTAAAAGCTGCTGCCCGTGAGGTATGATTGTCCGATTCTAATATTTCTCTCCGTATTGCTTGCTTTTTCTCTTCTGTCCTCCTCTCTCTTTCTCCCTCTTAGTGATGCCGTTGCGAACGAGTACGAGTTTAAACCCTCTTTTTATCAACTAAACCGGAAGGCCACTCAAAGGCGGTGATAAGTGATTGCTCTAAAAGAGAAGAAAGAACAAAAAATATGATAAATAAAAATTCAGTTTTATGTGCATATTTTACATATATTGTTCACAATATTGTATTTCAGCATTCATTTACGTATTGGGATCAACAGCTAATAAAACCATAAGATGACTTACAAACATGTATTAATCGGTATTGATAGCGATCGATGATTACACAAATTACGGCCACACACACAGGCATGAGTAGTGGAAAAGAATCTCACGCCGTTGGAGCTGCTAATCATTTTGCTTCCATGATACACTTGAACCATCCGTACGAGAATTTATACTCCGGAAGAAGCACAGCTTTGGGATAAATTCTCACTAAAACATAACTAAGATTGTACGTCTTGCCAGGCGGTGATGCCCCTTAGGACTAGTATCAAAGCTAAAATTCGTGGTTAACCTTTGACCGATTGAAAACGGAGGAAAAAGGAGGGGGGGGAGGATGAGGGAGTTGGATGTTGGAGCAACCAACCACGGCGTGAGCTCATCTTATTGCGGTGAGTCACCCAATGTTCCTGCATGAATATTTCTCCACAAAGGTATTTCCCACACGGACTGTGGCAATGAGGGGAGAAAGACGGGGTTTGGTGTGATACCCCGTTTGCCAGGATTTCGCGCTCGTCCGCACAATCAGGACCCTGGAAGCGAATGCGCCAACAATGAGTGTCCGGGCAAAAATGCCGGAACCGCGCTTATGCTCTTTCCGACTAGGTGAAAATGAATGGAATCGTGCGTGCTAGTGGTATGCGCGGCGTGTACGGTTGAAGAGGAAAGGGAAGCAAAGGCGATGAAATATTGTGTATAATGCGAAGCGCTTTGTACTTACTATGTGCTATGATGCGCGCGAGGGCTCCATACGCATTTCCGTTTCGCGTTTATGTATATGGAGCTGTGTAAGTGTGTGTCTCACACTGTGTGTGTATGTGTACACGGGTACGCGCTCAACGAGTATGATGATACACTTAACCAGGTTAACAGGCACTGCAACTACCTCCCGTCGATTCGCAATCCGTGTTTCGCCGTCCGTTTCGGCCCACGATGCTGTGCGGAGCACCACTCCGCTATCAGACGCTTCCCCTCGTCCTGCGGATCACCCAACCTCCACTCGCGGTATTCTGCTACCGTCCCACGACCCTCTGATGCTCTGAGCTCCAGGCACGGGTCACTAATTCCGTACACCCAGCTTCTTCTTGTGCCTGATTTCAGGGCGGCCCCTCAGGGCCTGGTGGTGGCCACAGGCTGCGGGAGTTGCTCTTCCCAGCACCCTGGCCCTGGTTGTCGTCCGATGGTGGTACTCGATCGTGCTTTCACACGATGCCCGGCCACAGAAGGAAATTCGTTCGAATTACACGATGGGCGTGCGGACGGGCGGATACATCCGGTCGACCCGAGGACAGGCACGGGGAATGTGGCTCTGTGTGTGTGCGATTGAGCGTGTGCAGAGGGCGGGACGGTGCGTGTCCGTGACAGTCAGGTTAATGGTCGCATGCAGACGGGACCATCAACTACGAACGGAAAACGGAACAATTGGCTAGCGCTATAGAACAACGGCAACGCTCACAACTCAGCCATTTTCGTGACTGAGAAATAAGACACTGATAGGTTTTTGGGAGAAGAAGACAACTTTGTGTGGGGTGAGGGAGACAGCCGTCAGTCAATGTCCAGGCAGGCTCATACGTGAGGTGAATTGCTTCCAGCGATGTTTGACATTCCTACCTCTTGACATAACGATTCCTGCCTACTGGCGATTTAGTATTTACTATCTCGTCAGTTTTTATTCGGAGTTTGTATATTCAAATTAAAAACCACTCATATATTTAAAAAATTTGCGTAAATATTCCCAATTTACCACCAGATGAATGATCTCCAAATATGATAAAATTTGAATTTGACATTACACTTCCTAACTATGGCCTCTTCCACGTATGAAATCGTCTATAATGGTGTATAAATAAACCTTGGTCTATATGAAAATCACAGTTCTCAGCTCAGATAACGGACGAAGGATCCTTCGTGAGGCTTCGAGTCTCGCGTACACGTCCGGTATGTCGCTCCCGGCTCAAGGAATGCTGTGCTGTGAACAGACACCTACATTAATCTTTTTTTCGTACCCTACAAATGTCTGTCTGTCCGTTTCAAGACAAAGAAATGCAAGATAAACACATGTTTTCCGTTTGGAATGGGGTTGGTTTTGGCACTCGTAATACGGATGGTATTTAATAAATCATTTGATGAATCAAAATTCAAATGATTCTGTCCCGATTTGTGGTTACCTCCTGATTTTTTTTTTTGGTTTTCTAGACATACCATGATTGTTCTTGCAATAAAAACATGTATGTTCTCTCACATATTCAATGACAAACTACATACCAAACGCTTTTATTACATATCAATCCATACATGTACCGACTATATTAACCATTTTACGATATAATAATTTCGTTTGCCTACCCGAAGCAGCGATATCTTGTTCGACAGGATATGCACCGATGGTGACAGCACCTCGGCTGGATTTTTCGCTTTCTTCAGATTTATGCTAAACCCGCCGGCTCGAATAATGCGCTCCGCGTCCGCCTGGGTCGGGAAGCATCGAGCCCGCAGTGCGACATCCAGTACGGTCATGCCCGGTTCTGGCAGTACCTCGCACAGTGGTGCCCCGCCAAAACTCTGTGCAACATCCTTTACCTCCAGCTGCTGGAGCGCCGATAGATCACCACTGTATAGCGCCTGACTGATGGCTATCGCTTGCTGCAGTCCTGCCTCCCCGTGCACAAGCTTCGTCAGTTCTGCGGCGAGTAGCTTCTGTGCCTCCCACAGCTCTGGAGTACGACGATGCCGTGCCATCGTCTGCTCGATCGTTTGGACCGGCAGGAAGGTGAGCAACCGCAGCAGCTTCTCCACCTCCGAATCGGGCGTACGCACAAAGAACTGATACATCGCATAAGGTGAGGTCCGTTCAGCTGACAACCACACAGCGTTACCGGCCGATTTACCAAACTTGTCACCCTCCTCGTTCGTGATCAGTGGCAGCGTCAACCCGAACACGTCCTTTGCCTCGGTGCGGCTGATCAGCTCCTGGCCGGACATGATGTTGCCCATCTGATCGGAACCGCCGAGCTGGAAGCGACAGTTGTGCTGCCGCAGGAGATGCAACCAATCATACGCCTGGAACAACTGGTAGGAAAACTCAGTGAAGCTCATGCCGGACTCGCTGGTCAGTCGGCTTTGAACGGACGTGCGCGACAGCATGGCGCCCATTCGGAAGTGACGGCCAACGTTCGCCATGAAGTCGACGAAGCTATACTGCCGGTACCAATCGGCGTTGTTCACGACGAGCACCGGCTTTAGTTTGCCCGATTTGTTCCAGAACAGGCACTGGTGGTTGCTGAAGATCGTTTCAATCTGCTGTTTGATACTGTCGACGTTCCGCTGCACCGTGGTTATCTCAAGCTGCTGGCGTTCCGTTTTCCTCCCGGATGGATCTCCTATCAGGCCGGTTGCACCACCAACCAGGGCGATTGGCCGATGTCCGGCACGCTGAGCATGCAGCAAACCGACCAGCACCAGTAGGTTGCCCACGTGCAAACTGTCAGCGGTCGGATCGAAGCCCGCGTAAATGGTCTGGCTGGTCGAGCCCAACATCGAGCCTGCCTTGTCTCTATGGTAGAAGACAAATCAAGACAAATCGCATAATAAAAAACATGGTTCAAAACACATATACGTTTACTCGACTATGTTTACTCACATCGTTTCCGCCGGGAACACATCCTGTATGAAGCCGCGCTCTTTTAGTTTCAGTATGTTCCCATCCGATTGACATCTTGCCGGGCATTGAAACAGTGCTTGCAGCGACGCCTGCCGCCTGTATGCTCGTACGCAAGCGAACATGAAGATCGGTTTACTCAATATTACGTTCGTGCTCAGAAACGATAGTATCCTTTCATCAAATAAAATTAAACAGGTGCTTAAGAATTTGACGTAACCGGTCGACCGATTGTTTGTTTTGATTCTGCATCACAGCATGACAATTCCTGATTCAGAGCTTTCGGTGTAAAGCTTTAGTCCAGTAACGCTTTAGTTTATATGTGTGCGTGCTTTAAACGGGGAATTGAAATTACAATCAGTTCACACAACACACAGAACAACTTTCGGGCAAACTGAATTCGCAAATTTTAGAATCAAGACAAACCATTTTGTTCAACTCCATTACGAAATATATTTTAATACTTGCTATTTTCTCACATATTGAGCATTTTCTTACTACCTATTTTTAGGTTTAGGTTTAGTATGAGCTAGTTTGGTCAGTTTTTATGAATTGCGTAATTTTTTTTTTAAGAAAGGAAGTTCGTTGAAGAACTATTCAAATGAATGCTGCGAAAACAACGTAACGGTCATTTTAAATAATTGCTCATCTATAAAAGCTGTCAAACTGCCCTGAAGGAAAAGCAGTAAACAAAGGAATGCCTGATCTAGAGCTATGGTATGTGCAAACGAAAACCGTAAATTGATTGACATTCTCGTGAAAAACTAAGACTACCTCAAAGATTATTCTGAAACAGTACGAAAAACATTCGAACACATTGTGATTCGCCAACTGTGCCGTATAAACAGCTATTTCCGTCCAATCGTCGTACGTCATCGAACGAATTCTGCCTTTTCGGTACGCGAGACAATTGCTACGCCTTTGTCAAATCCCTGCTGTCTCCCTCTACGAACATTGTTTATTATACTGGCTTAAAATCGCTTCTCCAGTGCCTTCAGTGCGGAAAAACACGGCCCGCCATCGTTAATTGTAGTTCCGGCCAGCTGTGATTAAACGCACACCGGCTTCCGATTCGCCGCGTCCTGACTGGCTCACTTAAGGCAACAAAACACTTTCCGCCCCTCCCGGGAAGGAAACACTCGGTTCGTGTGCATTAATCAGATTTAAATCGGGTCGTATTAGTCATACCCGTGCGTCCCAGCAGGAGTTTCATTGATTTTGCATGTATGGTGTATTTTCAGCGACGGCTTCCTGCGGCGTTGTTGCTAGTGTTCGGGGTACGCTTCCTACCAACAGCAGCAGTAGTACCGATTAGGATACTCGAGCTGGCACTGTGATGGCGTCCGGTTCAACCTTGCAGAAGGCGATCGACATCGTGACGAAGGCTACCGAGGAGGACCGGAACAAAAACTATGAGGAAGCGCTACGCCTTTACGAGCACGGCGTGGAATACTTTCTGCATGCGGTCAAGTGTACGTGTGCCGCAGTGTTGTGTGTGTGTGGTGCTTGCAAAACATTCGACGCCTAATGATTGCCCTTCTCTTTTGTTCCATCCCTTCTCCATGCCTCGCCTGTTTCCGACATCAAAATAGATGAAGCACAAGGCGACAAGGCAAAGGATTCAATCCGTGCAAAGTGCTTCCAGTACCTAGACCGGGCGGAAAAGCTGAAGGCATATCTTAAGAAGGGCAAAAAGAAACCGGTGAAGGATGGGGACAGTGCGTCCAAGGACGACAAAGCGAAGGGCAACGACAGCTCCGACTCCGACTCGGACGATCCGGAAAAGAAGAAGCTGCAGGCGAAGCTGGAGGGTGCGATCATTGTGGAGAAGCCGCACGTGAAGTGGTCGGACGTGGCCGGGCTGGAAGGCGCGAAGACCGCCCTGAAGGAGGCGGTCATCCTGCCGATTAAGTTCCCGCATCTGTTCACCGGCAAGCGCATGCCTTGGAAGGGTATCCTGCTGTTCGGTGTAGGTATTTCGCAACGTTACTTTTGTGTTTTCTACTACTAGCTGTTAATTGTGTGTTGCATTCTCGAATTCAATCAAATTGAATTCAAAAACTAAAGAAATTTAAATTTAGTTTAGATTTCAAAAACTAAAGAACAAAATAAGAAATTTTTTAAAAAGATACATAGCTAAACTTTAAAAAGGGAACATGTGAAAGCATATTACATGTGAAGGGGGATAAATGTGAAAGCATATTTTAAAATTCAAATTATAAATGGTTTATTGGTATGATTCATCTGTACAATTGGTCACTTATAAGCATCTGCTCGTAAGGATTATCAGTCTTAATTGAATCTAAATTTTACCAAATATTAGAAAACCTGGAACCAGGAAAGATTTCATTAGAAATATTTATTAATCATTTTTAAACAAAACCATTTTGATCTATCAAGCGTTGTTCTGTGTTTGGGGAAAGATTCTGGCAAGAATATTTCGATAAAATAAGCAAATTTGATAAAATTATTAACCATGAAAGTATCGTTGCTTTTGAGAAAAATGCAAACTATACTAAACTCACACTCGCTCTCCAATAATTCCTCTCCCCAGCCGCCCGGTACCGGCAAATCGTACTTAGCGAAGGCGGTCGCAACCGAGGCGAACAACTCGACGTTCTTCTCCGTGTCGAGCTCGGATCTTGTCTCGAAGTGGCTCGGTGAGTCGGAGAAGCTGGTTAAGAATCTGTTCGAGCTGGCCCGGGCCCACAAGCCGTCGATCGTCTTCATCGATGAGGTTGACTCGCTCTGCTCAGCTCGCTCGGACAACGAGAGCGAGAGCGCGCGCCGCATCAAGACGGAGTTCCTGGTGCAGATGCAGGGTGTCGGCAGCGACAACGACGGCGTGCTGGTGCTCGGAGCCACCAACACCCCATGGATTCTGGATTCGGCCATCCGGCGTCGGTTCGAGAAGCGCATCTACATCCCGCTGCCGGACGAGCACGCCCGGTTGGTAATGTTCAAGATACACCTCGGCAACACGTCCCACACGCTGACGGAGGCGAATCTGCGCGAGCTGGCGAGCAAGACGGACGGGTTCTCCGGGTCTGATATCTCGATCGTGGTGCGAGACGCACTGATGCAACCGGTCCGCAAGGTGCAAACGGCGACACACTTTAAACGCGTCAGCGGCCCGTCCCCGGTCGATAAGCAGACGATCTGCGACGATCTACTCGTGCCATGCAGTCCGGGCGATGCCGGTGCGATCGAAATGACGTGGGTGGATCTTCCCGGCGACAAGCTGTTCGAGCCGCCGGTAACGATGGTAAGTTGCTTATCATTTCGCAGATATTATGCGAACAACGTCCTGATGCTGATTGTTTCATTTTTTTTGTCGCTTTCTACGGTAAATAGAACGATATGCTGAAATCTCTCGCCAGTACGAAACCGACCGTCAACGAGGAGGACATGAAGAAGCTGGACAAATTTACGGAAGATTTTGGACAGGAGGGTTAGGTGGAATGTGAGATCACGTGTTATAGGATGATACCAGCCGGCAGCGAACATGTTACAGCAGGGATTATTAAGAGAGTGGAGCTGGTATATTTATAGGAGTAAGTAGGACAGTGAGAGAAAACGAAGAAATAAACCAGGCAAATTTAGGAGAGACGAAAGGCAACATCTATAAAAATAGACAGCGGCAAGAGCGAAACAGAACGATCGGAAAGGTCGTAACCATAGGTCGTGATATATGTGTTTCGAAAGGGTTAGATACGAAACGATTTTTTGGCTTTGGTGTTTTGAAACATTCGGACACGATAGGAAGTCCCGACGCATCCGGATAAACGGCATTTCACTGTACTTCAAACTTGCTTCTTAGTACTTTAACCAACCAATGCAATCGAAAATCAAAATAACTACCTTCTGTTTATGGTGTTTCCATTGCCCTTTGGGTGTATTCTTGTTGGAGTCAACTACTGTGAGGGACAACTACACAATGCCAAATAGTGTTGTTATTGATGAGACCTACAGATTGCGATTTCCTAAAAAAGAGATCTTCTTTCGTTTTCTCATCGATACGCGTTCTGTTGCCGTGACGAGTGACTGAAACCATACACCAAACGGGTCAAAATGAGTCTAACATACGGTTGAGAGTGAATGATAGAAACGGGAAAAAGGAAATGTTTAATGTGTTAACGAGAGCAGCAAATAAGGAAGGATACAGAATATGCAGAAAATACCTTACAAGAAACATAGACACCCATACTAGGCACACACACAAACTTTCCCAGGACACAATATTTATTAGCATGACAAATAAAGCATCACCAGAACAGAACACTCTCCCAGAGCTGGGAAGCTTTAGTAACGAGCAAACAGGAATCGAAAATAATGTGTTAATAAGGCATTTCTGTGCAGCTTGGGCATGTTTGCGCCCTTACCAGCTGTGTGCTAACACTACGGAAGAACGTTTGGGTTGACGGTTTACAGGGGTTAGTCGTTGTGCATGCTTCGTTACCACTCAGTTACTGGCGGAGAAGCTTTCAGGATAACAGAAAAACAATGAAAAAAAAACAAGCTGATAGTAAGAAGCACAGCGTTGACACAAAATTACTCTACCCTACACGTACATACCTTATGTATAGATCTATATGTATATGCGAGAACAATGAATGTATATCGATCAGTTCAATAATGCCTTGCCGGTAGCACTGCTGGCGTGAAATAAATCTGTTATTTTCTATTAACACACAGAGAACCGGAACCGTAAATGACGAGCAGCAAACATAAAAAAAAACTCGAACTTTCCTTTGTGGAAGATGAACATGAACCTAACCCGAAAGAATAACAAAAAAGGACTACTAGTAAATCCTTCTGGCATATGCCACACATAAACATACACACACGCACACAGATGGAACATCTTGCGTAATCCGAGTGAAGAAATGTTGATTTCATTTTTTGTTGATTTTATTGTTGCAGTTTTACATGGTACTTGTTTTTGTTTTTTGGTTGTTATTGGAGAGGGGGGAGATGGGGGTTCAGAACAACGAACGTAAGGTGTGGGTTTTCTTAAAAGGCCTTTTTAGACTCAGTAATATTGTTTCTTTTCTTTGTATGGTGTATATTTATATGTGGTGTATATGTGTTCTGCCTTTAAACCCCTACACGCTCCTCTCTTTCTGCACACCGTTTTGATTAATGCAATTAATAATGATCTAATATTGTGTATTATTCGGGTTCGGGTTTGTTTGTTCCACTTCCTTTTGTTACTCTCCGTCCTGTGATGGTTTTCTTTCTAATTTCCTAATTCGTCTTTGTTATTTAAGTAGGTGTATGTGTGAATGTGTGGAGGTGTACTTTTGCTTTGTTTCAAGAAACTAAAACCAATTTGCAACTCACTCTTTTGTTTGTTACTCGCTTTATTCGCTACCCAATACTATACCCAATGCTATATTTCTGGTTCAGTGTACAGTGGTGTGTGTAAATGTATGTTTTTTTCTTCTGTTCCTGCTCTAATTTATCCTTGTTGATCATACTGTTTGTTTGTTTGCTTCTGCACCGTTTTCGCTTCTCTGCTTTCTCGTTTGATGTTGTCCTGCATTTGCATTAATTGTTCAGTTTGTTTAGTTTTTATTTTGCTATTTCAACCGCATTGTTTCCTTTTTCTCGCTTTCTTTCTTGCATTCTCTACCTTGCATACCCCGTCGCCGTACAGTCTACTACTTTCACTACCATCGCCTACACATCGTCAAGATGCAGCAACATCACCGACACCGTGATGTTTGTTTTGTTTCTGATTGATTTTTTTGTTGTTTTAGTGTATTTTTCCCTCCTTCCTTTAACATACTCTCTTCTAGTTAGATATTCGGTTTCCCCCTATCCGCTACTAGCCAATTGGTATTGTTTGAAATCCAAATCCTACAGTTTTACATGCACGACGCTTGCTTGTTTCCGCGCGCTCCATCTAGTAAGTTCAGGCGCGCTATTGCGCCTACCTTGACCGCCCTTTAGGGTGTTCCTCTTCTCTGTCTGCATAGTTTTATTTATTGCTATTCGCGCTAACTTTCTTATCCCTTTTTTCGCTTAGCTAATAAAGATATAGGTTACGCATGTTACAGGAAAACAAGGAACGAACAGAAACCAAACATTTCCAATTCGCATAGATTCGTTACCGCTCGGTTGAAGCTTTGCTCCGTACCCTTAAGTGCCTGTTGTTGCAGGGTGTTACTCAACATTGTGAGCAAAGGAAACATTTCTACTGCATACCTCACTATATGCGTGACATCAATGATGTAATAGACACAGCGAGTTCGAAGTATTGCAAGAAGGGAGGACGTGGAAACGATTATGATTTGTTTATCTTTTCACGTGCACCGAACAAAAATAATCCAACTCATTCGATAACTTTCGTAGACTACCATACCAATAGAATAAAAAGGCGGAAACAAACAAACACAAGGTCATGAAAACTGCGCATTTAAAAAATTTGTATGTAAATTGAGAAAGAGAACCATAGAAAGAACAAAAAACTAAACGGAAAGCTCCCAACACACCCAAAAACGAAATAAGTAAACTCGAAGCAAAAACATATAAGACAGAAAACAATACAGCAAAACAAAACAGAAAAAATACAACTATAGACCTTGCAGGTGAGTGTTGATTTGTCGTTTCATGTGCAAGTTCTGCTCCTTTTACTGTGTTCTTTGCTCCTGTTTCGCTTCTTTGCTCTTTGCTGTGGCACTAGCCAACACGAGTCAGACTCGCGATGAAAGCTTCTGCCTGCAGGTGAGCAGAATCTAACGCAATAAAGCGACAGGGAGAGTATTTTGCTCTAAAAATGTCAAATTGGAGATCCGTTCCGTTTTTCTTCTATTAGTTTGTAAGTAACCGGAAGTGGAAACGGAGCGTAGCTAATTGTTGTTTTTTTCTCAGTTTGGTTTCGCACTGGTTTGATGCGTATAGGATGCTTCAACACACGGCGCGCTATGAGTTTTATTTGCTTTTCTGATTTATCTCAACCCTTGCGGCTTAGCACCCCCTACAGTTGTTTTGCCCTCCCAACCCAACCAACCCCCTATTATAATTGGGCGCCACATTTATCATTTCTCTTCCTCTCTGCTGCTTACACACACACTTGCACGCATCGTTATTCCATTCCTCCTGTTTCCTTGTCTTTGCAAGGCAATCTATTGTTCACTGTTGTTCGGTTTCCACGTTCGGTTTCACAATGTTTTGTTTTTTTCAATTTCTGCTGTCTATTTTGTTGGTTTCTTCTTCTTCTTCTTTTTGGCGTAACGACCGAAGTCATGCCTGCCGTTT
>JXWZ01000031.1:0-15320 GCA_000956215.1 Anopheles farauti No. 4
CTCCTTCCTCTCCTAGGGACATACTACAGAAAAAACCGCTTAAACAAAACCCCAACACAAACAAAAAGAAAACTTGCCACGTACCTATTTCCTATCCGTGGGAGACAAGCTTTTTCTTTCTGTTTTGCCTTTTGCAGCACACTGAGATTTTCCACGAATCTACTGCACCGTGCACACACTTACGACACGGAATGGGTATTGTATTCTCACACACTATTTAACAACCGCCATAAACACATACGCACACGGATACACCATTCGTTTGAGGGGCGATATGGACGAATTTCCTGTGTTGATTTTCTTTTTGTCGCTGCATCAATCTCACTTCACCTCGATTTGACTTCGTCTTCTTCCTCTTCACTGCTGTCGCATGGGATGTCACTTTCCTCTGAATTTAATTGTATTCACACGGTGTAATCAGCGCGCCAAAATTTTTGACATTTCTTTTTATACGTCACACCAAATACTCACACTCCTCGTTCGTCGTTTTATCACACCTCGTTTCAGAAAAAAAGCAAGTGATGAGGACGCGATTCGTACTTTTCGATAACGATTTTTTCCCTTCACTGCCCTTTTGTTTGCTGTCGAGCAACACACCACTGGCAAACTGAGGCAACACTGAGAAAACCCTCACTCATTGGGCACCACAATCAGAGTTACGCTTCACAACGAAACTCTTCACACGTACACATAACGCACCGGGAGACACACAGGAAGACACTGCATTCACTACAAGCAAACGACGGCTTCATGGCGACAACGGGCCAATGATGACTATGCTAATTGTATGAATGAAGTGTGCGCGGGATCAAACATCCACACAGCAGCCGAAACCAGGATCTTACGAAGTGTGCTTTGCTGCAACAGAGAGATATGACGTCACCCACTGCTCCTCATGTCATATCCATCATGGATTGGATCACGGGATGAAACGCGAGAATCGAAAAATCCGAAACCTGGCCTGGGATGCGCACTACTGAGAAAATCCAGTAAATCACACACCGCACACAACCGAAAAACCGCCACGAGGGCACTGACAGAACACACACAATTTACGCACCCACACAAACATATACACACATAATTATGCGCGCATACTCTACTTGATCGAGAACTGAGTAAACCGCACCCAACAAGAGGAAGAGTGTTGGCTCCACTCGTATTTATTCGTCGCGCCGGAGGCCGCAATAACACTTGTCCACCGTGATTAAACCTTTTCCTGACGAGCTGGTGGCGTGCGCCTTTCGGGGGATGATCTGGAAACAGTCGAGATCGTTTCGGACTTTGAACTTTTCTTCACCAGGGGGTCGGTGGATGGGGCAATATTTCCGAGTGCTTCGTTTAACACTTTCCACCCGGACGCTTGCAACACCGGAGGATTGAATTTAGCGCTTATCGCACACTACGCACTACACTCCTGGTGCGATACTGCAAAAATTCCGACACGAACAACTGACAGACACGGACACACACTGAAGGGGGTTTGGTTGGATGTTCGCACAGGCTACGACACGTTCTTTTTTTGATATGTCCCGTAGAAGAGCCTCCTCTGCTTAGAACGCACCTCCCGGATTGTTTGATTTTCTTTCGAATTTGCAAGAGAGTTTAATTTTTTCCGCACACCGCACACAGTACACACACCGATCTGATAAAACTGTCGCTGCTTACTTACACTTTTCGCTGTCCGTGTTTTTTGTTGTGTGGCTGGGGAGGGACTGACTGGCTGCAGGCCGAAACCGACTACTACTCTCCCGCGAAGCGCGTGTTGCCGAGTCCGCGACGCAAGTTCGAATAAGGGTGTGTGTTAATTTTAGCTATCCCCGACTCCGCTCTACACGCGCGCACTGCTCAACTTCTTCCCTCTCTTTTCCACTTCCCACACGCACACACACTAGCGCGCGCACGCACACTAGCGCACTCACACAGGGATCTCTTGTGTGCTGCAGGTCGCCCCTTCCCGCACACACCCTACGCACACCTACACAGCGAGACCGAGCTAGCGCACACGGAGCGCGGCCGGCTTCAGCGCGCACTCACACACCGGCATTCGGACTCCTTTTTGTGTCTCGGATGGGTGGATGGATTTGTTTGAGCCGACCACGCACATTGCGATACACGACGGATAGTCGGACCACCGACCGCAACGGAGGAGGCAATGCCGCCACACAGGAATTAAATTGATTCTCTCGCTCTCTCGCTCCCAGCGTTCGCTCTCCTGCTCACCCGATTTGCTCCGCAATGGTGATCTCTCTTTCTCTCTCGCTCACACTGGTACGGTCCCGTGCGGAGAGCTGAATTCCTTGAAGCTCTTCCGTACACCAGGGGGTTATGACTTGTTGCGACACGAATAGTCCCTGGAGCTCTGTGTGACCGTATGCGTGTGTGTGTGTGGGTTGTGGGTTTTGATTACGGTGGAAGTAAGTGGTGGTAGCACGAAAAAGGAATGGGGAGCAGCACACACAGGAGTGGTTCGCTGAGATTTGACGACGACGTGAAAAGAGGACTTTTCGTTTCGGTCGACCAACGTGGCGACTACGGTGGAATGGGGGGAAAATCCGTCGGTCTTGATTTCTTGAGAATCGTGAATCGCCTCTTCCAAAGAGTTCAACGTTTGCACAGCAGCGCGATGTCAAATCCTGATAGTTTCCTTGAACTAGCTCGGTACGTACTATTTCAACATTTATCGCATTATCTACGTTGATAGATGAATCATGCGAGGGACAGTTCTTCGTGCAACGAACTTAAATTTGATTCGTATTCTCAACTTGTTTCCGAATGTAAAATGACATCAAATTTTCTGTCCCTTGCGGATTTCGCTGTGGACCATATGTCCGAAGTTGCTTTTAGGCCTGTTAGTAGAAAACGCATTCCCAGATGTGCTGATTCCCGTTGTGTTCCTTGAATGGACATTCTTGGTTTGTTTTTTTCCTTTTCTTTCCTATCTGCACAATTCATTCCCCAACATGCTCCCAACCGCTCACACTTAGCCCAAGCCCCGGGCGGGGAGCAAACTTCACCAGTGCGCATCGTTTTTTTTTTTCACACACTCAGAGCGGGACTACACACGCAGCCACTTCCGACGCAATAGTACCGTGCGGCTGTGTGCGATAGTTGTTGCGTCTGTGTCTGTGCTGCTGATTGTTGATTGTGTTTCCTACGAAACACCCCTCTCCCCCAGCCCCACCCTTCTCCTTTCACATCCAACGAGCCCTTTTACGCCGCCCGTAGCAAATCGAAACGTCACATTCGGCCGGATTAGCTCGCGCTCGCTCTCCTGCGTTCACTCTCGTTCGTTCTTTCCCGTTCCGTGCATGTCCCCAAAGGCGTTCACAATGTTCCCTCTCCACCCCGAGTGGGGTGACTTACGGACCACGCGCATCTCATGGAACCCTGCAATTTGCCTGACGTTGCTAGTTCCGCCATGGCTGGTATGAGTTTTCTTGCTAGTGTTTTCCCACCTCTCCCGCCCACGTCATTTCTGATCGGCTCCATATCCTACGAAGATGGCCGTAGAAGCAATACAATGATCTGTGTTTGTGTGGAAGAGGACGTGATACGCGGGATGCTACTATCATCTAACCGTACTAGTCCAGGGGTCAGCAAACTAAACATGTGAAGGAACAAATCGCTAAGAACAGGGGAATCCTAGTAGATTTTATTTTTCTCATAAAACAAAGATTATGAAATACATTACAATAAATGGATCCATTTTCTCAACTTGGGAGTTTCAACATCATAGTCTTTTGAAATAGTGAAGCTTTCAGAATGTAAAACACCTGTGTTGATGCAACATCTCATAGGTTTTCAATAGGTAAGATACCTATTTACAAACGAATTTTAAGGAAATCATTAAGGTTTACATTCCACAATACTTGAAGTGATATTATATAGTTTGCTATTTTAAAATATTAATTAAATAATAAATCGTAGACCAAACTTGCCCACCCCTGCATCTCATGCATAGCATCCTAGCATAGGTGATGGTATTTTGTCGTCTTTATCTGAACACAATGCATAAGATGCGGTCTGAGTAAGGGGCTTTTCTAGAAGATTTCTTTTAAGTAATAATACACTGAAAAGGATGTAACCTTTCCATCGCCTATATGAAGAGAAACCATTCTGACGATCATCTTGCCAATCAATCATTGCAGAAGGTTAGGATCATCTAACCGGTGCAATGTTGGGCAGAAACACTTCCTGTAAGTACGGAGCATACGTTTCTCACGCACACACAGCTATCATAGCGCATACCGAAGCATTCGGAAAGGGCACGTAGTGCGTTTGATATTCCGCTCCGTCCGCACGGGCGGCAAGGCCTGACTCCTGCGCTAGTGTACTCGTGAAAACCACAAACCAACCCACTGGTGGTGTGGGACGAACCGTGAACCGAGAGTGTGAGGAAGGGAGCTGCAAACCCGCTACACCCCGTATGTCCTAGTTCCTGGCGCGCTGCTGGGATATCTAGCAACACAAGTAGCACTCGCCGGGAATGGGACGAATAAATTGTTTTGCCCACGTCAGCGCAACTCAGTGCCCCGTGGGGGTCGCCAGTAAGCTCCCCTGACAGACACACACACACACACACACACACACACACACACTCGTACCCGCAGAGCCGTGCACGCGGAAAGTGGACACACAGTGCCGCTTATTGTTTGTGTCTAACGACGCATAAAGCGAGCAAAAGGAGAGAAGCGCAGCCGGGGAAGCGCACACACTGCGGGAGCGAGAGAGAAAGAACGAAAAAGAAGAACATGAAGAGCAAACGGTAAACAACGCGCGCTGCTCCATCCGTCCACCCGAGCATCCTTTGATGGTGTTGGAATAGATCGGATGAATCGCGGACCCGACTGGGGGGATGCTTTTTCTTCAAACGCGCACCGTAGCGCGGTGTGCGAGAGAGAGAGAGGGAAAGAGAGAGACGGACCGCGAACGAGATCGAGAGCCGTCGAGGTTTGACTGTGTTTGAGGTTAGGAATCAGGCGGGGTGAGTTCTAGGAGGCCGCTACCGTGGCCGGATGACGATCACGGATCGCGGCCGGCAGCACGGGGTTTTGTTTCGTGCGCTTGTGTTGGTGTTTCATTTTCCATAGAGAATGCACTGCACAGTATCTTTTTTTTTAAGGGAGTGGAGCTGCACAGGCGGAGGCGAAGAGAAGGGGTTGAAAAGTGCGCACCGAGCGGAACGAACGTGCCAAGTGTTGTGCATGTGTGTGCGGCGATTGCCAGCTCCGTACCGCTCCCACAAACCACCACGGCCCGCCCTACTCCGCTAGCTCTAGGAAAGCAAAGCAAAGCAAAAAAAAAAAAAAACAAACCAACACACTGGAATCGAGCACGATGTGATGGGAGGCGGGGTGGGGGGCATGCTCGTGCTTCAATTGCGCTCTCACGTCTCCGACGTAGTCTCCCCATTTTGCTCTCGCTCTCGCGTGCGAACGGCACGCCGTGATGCGCTGGAAAGTCAAGGAATAGGAAAATGAATAGGAGCATGGTACAAAAACTACAGACACACACACAGAAACCAACGCTTGCGACGGCGAGTCGAAAGCCATAGGGAATTAGAAATCCTCGATCGCTCTGCATCGCCTGCTCTGCTTCCCCGCCACCAGCATCCCTGGGTGGGGGGATTTTCTCACATTTTTCCAGCCCCCGGTCCGGTCGGATCGACGTTTTTTTTTTGTACGTGTGTGCGGCTAGCAATCCAGCGACGGTGCTGGGGGTGGTGGAAACCAACGAGACGAAGGAACCTGGGGCCGGATTTTCTATCTCTCGCACCCGACCTCTGTTTCGCTCGCTCTAGGCGCAGGAGGCAGGAAATGAAGTTCGTTTCGGAGGAGCAGCAACAACAGCAACAGTGTTTGCTTCCGTTGATCTTCGTTTTCGCGTAGCGTGGAAAACGAACATTTGCCACGGCGACGTCGAGCACGGGAACGATTTCCAGATGCGGAATGCGTAGTCGAACCAGGGAGAAGAATGAGCGGCATGGGGTTGGAAGGTGTGAAGAGAAGGATGTTTTTCCTTCTCGGTCTCCGAAATCTTTTACCATGCTAAATGAAACTAAATGGGTTCCGATTGTGGTTGATTTTGGGGTGTCGGTGGTTATAGGCTAATGGCAAGTACTCGTACGTGCACTAGAACCGGCACATGCTTCAACCTAACTTGTTCCGGAACCTAGCTAAGTGAGTATCGATACAATTTCCCTGTATTACAGATCCTAGAAGAGTTTCGATCCATAAAGCTATCAGTTTTAAATAGCCTTCACAGTATTTTCCACAGACTACCAGCCGGCTAGACTGGCAGTGATCGTTAATAGATCGCAATCTTTATGCACGTTGAATGCAATGTGATGTAATCTGATCCAGACGAATGCGTCCGCACTCATTAAGGACACCCAGATACTCAGCCCGAATGGGTTTTCTAATGGCTCTCATTAACGGTTCATAAAATCCCATAAAACAACTTTGCTAGAGCGTTAATGAATCGATTATTATCCTTTCCTTGTGTGTTTGTGTGCCTTACGGAGAAACAGGCGAAGCGAGAGTGACGGGCATCGGAAATTGTTTATTTTCTGGAAGGTCCGTCGAAGGTTTTTAATAAACGGTGGATGAGATTTTGCTTGGAAACCGTATAACGCGTAAACTGCGGCGAATTTAAAATTTTTAATGTCTGACGAGCAGCCTAGTGTGATTCTGTTCTGGATGAAAAGTTTGAAAGTACGCAATAAGTTTGTAGTGTTCCTAATTAATGTTCATCTTCTAATTGGATTCCAAATAATCGGTTCGAATTTTCGATTGATACCTCCGTACGGACGTGTAGCTTTCGATGTTATGGATTGTTTAGAGATGATTCGGAAAATTGAAATTATAAGATCGTTCGGAGTGTAGCCCATCAGAACCAGTATGCCAAAAGAAGAAGAAAACGAACAATCTCATCCCCACTACGAACAAATTAAAATAATTAATCTTTGTAACAATATTCTACATCCATAAATACTGACAATTCCTCACGGAGCAATATAAGCGCAAGTTTGTTTCCTTTGCGACCATTCAGGAAACTTGCTATCGCAAATTATACCACGCATCCGTCCTTCAAGGACACTTCAATAAACGTTCCACCCAGCGACAGTGGTCGCGCGTGCACGAACGGTCGAAGCAATGCAATAAATAAACCCACCCAGCTGAACCGCAATCAGGAGCGCATGCAGACGGCAGACTCGAAAGATGCTGACGCCAGCCAGTTTTGTCCTGGGGTTCCTGAGTGTGTGTTGGTGCCCATTCCCAGCATGCCAACATGCGCGCCACTATCTGCGGGGTTCGTATTTAATTTAGCTGCTGGCTTATGTGTGTGGTTTAGCGCTGAACTATGATTGCGATCCTGCGAACAAGAGCACAAATCAAGAGTGAGCGAGAGCCAGAGCGAGATGCAAGGTGGAGAATGATAGAGGGCAGTTGGCTGCGGTAACATCGCATCCCGTTGGATTATTTGCCCATCATCCCCCAGCCAGCAGCATCTGTTTAAATGATCGTGAATATTTCGTGCCATGCCTTCTCGCCTACTTCGTCCGACGGTTTCGGTCGTCGTAGTAGCCTGCGCTTGCGCACATCCCTGATAACCAATCTGCGGTCGACGTTGGTGACGTTGGACGAGGCTTGTCCTCTTCGGCGTCTTTTTCCTGGCATCCTGTGTACGTCTCGGCATACGCGCATTGGGTGTATTTGTAGCATGTGAGATCACCGACATCGATGTGTGCGTTTGTCAGTGTCCTGTCAGCACGACGTTTGGGTAGGGTGGAATGCAAGAAGAACCCACAGCAGGCCGGGAGGGGTTTAAATTTAAAATAGCTCTTCTTTGTTGCCACAATGAACTCTTTTCAGCGGAATGTGTGAAACAAAGAGCTTGGGGGGGAAGTAAGGATGTTGAAGAGTACCCTTCACTAATAACGACGAAGTTACGTACACTTTTAATGTTAACAAGAAAGTGCTCCAATTATTATATTCGCTCCACCACCAGGATTCAACGGTTCCTTTTTCCCACGTTTTATCGAGCACAAGCAACAAAAAACTGCCGTCAAAAAAAAAAAAAGATACCCCAGAAAGAGCGCGTCGGCTGCGAAGATGATTGCTCATGGGAGTTTATTTTTATCATCGTATTCCCGTCTGCGCAGGCGCGCTCGCATCCCCAGCAACGAGGGCGAGCAAAAGGACCCCGAACACCGAACACCCCTTAAAAGGAGGAATAACGAAAACGTTGCTTTGCGCTTGGGGTGATAGAGAGAGGGGAGGACGGGAAGGTAGTGGAGAGAGAGGAGAAAGGAATCTGTTCCGCTTTCGCAAAAGGACAAACCGCGTGGTTGTGGATCGTGCTCCTGTCCGATGGAGGGGTAACAAAAGGGGTAGCCCGGTAATGATCGAGCAACAAAAAGGAGCCTGCCATCCTTGAGCGAGCGAACGAGAGTCGACCGAGAGCAACGGGAAAGGCTGTAGTCAGAGGATTCGTGGTGGGATTTGTCGCTCCGTACTTCGTGCCATTTTCGAAATTCATCTCGTTCTCCTTTTATCAGTGGCACGCTTGGCGTCATCTACAGTCAAAAAGGCAAAAGCTATTTTTGAAGGATCACCAAACAAAAGGAGCACATCGGCGTGTCGGGGTCCATTTCGTTCGGGGGTTTGTTTTTTTTTTTTGTTATTGCTGCGAACGAAAGGGAGGAAAAAATCTCATTGTGGTTTGGGTTATTTTCATCGTTTCAGTGCTGATGATGAAAAATGATACTTTTGGTTGGGGAATTCAGTGTGAGTGTACAAATGTAAAAGGCGTTCGTTGACTTGTAAAATGTGGAAGAGGATACTTCGTATTGGGATTCCCAATTCATTCGGCATTATTTGGCGCTTTTTTATTCTTACTTGAATCGCATACAGATTTTGCATTTGGTAGAAATTGAATCCATTTTCTTTAAGTTCAAATTAATGTTCTAAGAATTCCTCCGGACGCATCACATCAGTGTGAATCTATTTAAAATTTGGTAAAAGTTTTTCTATACTATTAAATATCACAATTAGCTGAACTGAAGTGGAGCATACCATTGGATATGTGTGGAATAATATCAATCTGAGATGAGCTTAAGCCAGTCGTTAATCATCTTTCTTTATAGCCGTGGATATTTAGTATCCTCAACCTCCAATCTGTATCCTTCGAGCGTTGGAGTTAAAGCACCCAATTGTCAACCTCAACACACGAACCGCTTGGGGTCTTACCCGTGCAAAGCAACAGCACACAATCATAAACGCGCACAGGTCAGGTCACTACGAGCAAAACGATACACGGCGGACGAAACGATAAAGAAGAAGGCAACCCCACAGCACAGAGGAAGGCAGAAGAAACCGTGCCAGTGTGAAGTGAAGAGCACGCCGGGGAGGCTATAAAAATATATAAAATAACGCGAAAGGATGAAAAAAGGAACAGGCGCAAAGGAGTGAAGCAGCGCGTTAAAAAAACCCCAAGCCAACAGAGCAAATAAAACAGTGCAACACACAGTGTAAAGTGCAAGATGAAAAAAAGACAACGACAAACAACACAGACATTGCCAAACGCGATGAATATGACTCCTGAAAACAAATCCATTCCCGAGGCGGAATGGGCCGGCAAAGCGAACAAAACGACAGAAAGGGCAGCCCACAATAAGGAGGAGGGGGACGGGGGCAAGGTTGATATGGAGGAACGACAACTGGAAAACAGATGAGTAAGCAAAACAAAACCAAATGCAAAAGTCAAGCGGATCGCGTTCTCGTTCGTCGGGCGTTTTTTGAAGGATTTGGGCGTACGCGAAAGGAGAATTATTATTGTCGTACGGTGGCGTTGGGGTTTGGAAGGAAGATGGATGACAGCAGAAGGTAGCATCAAAGGATCACAAAAAGCGCACGAACACGTGTGCGTGAAGAAAGTTATGCAAAGCGTGCCTTTTTAATGCTGGACGAAGAAAGAGCGCAATACGAACTTAAAACGAGCATGATTTGGAAATGGAAACTTGGTTGCAGCCTAAAAAGGAATTGTAAGAAGGCGAAAGTTAACTGGAAACGATAAAACGAGAAAACAATAACATGTTGATAAACGACAAACAAATCAAAAATTCAAAAAGTAAAAAATTGGTAATATTACAGGTAATAGTAAGATTGGTAATATTACAGGAGGTAATTCCTTTTACCATCATAAAATGAACCAGATGAACAGCACAAAATGAACAGAAAAATATGTAAAAAATTATATCGACATCAAGATGGCTTTCCTTATTTCATTTAAAATGTGTTAAATACGATTTCCATACCCCAAGCCCGATTCGTTTGAATAAATCACCATCCGTGTCCTGAAATTACTTTAAAATGCTCTTTAAAAATCTCTCAACCAAAACATCTCGCACTATCTAGCTGTTTTCTGCTTGTATGTATGCTTGTGCTCTCGTGTTTCTTTTTATGAGCTCAAATGCATGATAAACATAAAAACTTCACCGTAGGAAGGACAAATTGAAGAACCATCGATGCGCGAAACGGACGAACAAAATTAAAAAAAAAATGAAGGAAAAAAAGCGCAGTAACCGGCCAGACCGTGACGAATGCGAAAATTCGATTCCCCAGCAGCGTTTGGCGGAAACAGCGTACGCTTGGCACGTGAAGTAGGATGAGCAAACCACGGTCGAGGCACCCCCGAAAGGAGGCATTATTTGCCGGCCGTCTCGTCGATTCCTTGATTCCTTTGGTGAGCGTGTACGCGAACACCCATCGCACTGGCACGAACACACCGAAATACATCCTCTGCTCCCCACACCATAAGCGTATGAATGTGTGGGGTGGGTGTGCGGAAAAAAGGAAAAGAAAATATTTCAATGATGAGAAAAATCGGTTGCCGCATCGTGTGGAGCGCGATCCTCGATCCTCGTTTCTCAGTTCGGCAGCAGGGGGTAAAGCGATACTCACTGGGCATGCGCAAAGGAGGCAGGAGCGAGAGAGCGAAAGACAGCAAGAACGAGCGAGGGAAAGAGAAAGAGAGAAACCTGCTAGCGAGCGAGTCGGTGTAGCTGTGTTTAAGTGGTAGCAGCGATCCATCAAGTGGAACAACGCATTCTTCCTTCCCGTTGCTATCGACACCGTTTGCGGTGGTGTTGGTGATCTCGGTGTACGTGATCGCCTCATCCACCCTGCGCGGAGTGATGTCTGGAGAGCGGTGGTAGTATATTCTACTCAGAAAACTAAGGAAGCAACAACGGCGATGATGAGGAGACCTCCGAAGAGGGGATACTCCACACGGATTGTTCTTTTGTCAGAATGTTAGCAAGTATGTGTGAGTGGTTGCTTCGCGTGGCCCAACGTGTTCGTAGCAGAGAGGGATAACGCTGCAGGAAGATCGTTTCCCCACTCGAAATGGAGTTGGACAAAGTCAGCGGAAGGTTAAAACCGATGTGATGAAATGATGAGCTGCAGCCCCGAGAGTAGTTCCCGGGAAGTGGGTTGTACATGCGCTGGTATAAGCACCATCCTGAAGTTGTTGGGAGTTTATGAGGCGGAATTTCAGGTTCTTGTTTTATTTCCCTTGAAGGTTGATGTCATCGGGTAGGAGTAGATGTTCCAAAACGAAGCACGAAAGGACACACTGGATGTAGTCCATTGTAGCTCTTGTGGAAAGGCTTTTGTATGTTTTCTAAATTAAAATTGAAAACGATCTCTACGAATGTGGGATATTCGAGAAAATATTTTAGCATCCTTGTTCAACCTCACTAGCTTTTGATTTATTGCTAACCGTGCACACAAATCTTCACTACAACACCTAAAGCGGATTTCAAGAGGATCGCCCGGTTGGCAGCGTGCGCAAAAATAGCTCACAAGCATATGAATAATTCCTCCTGCGATGCCGCAAGCGTGTGTGCTCGGGTGCGGCCGCGCTCAAGATCCCCTAAAGGATTGAAGATTTGAATAAATTACTGTCAAACCGGAGGCCAGAGCAACGGGTGGCAGGGATTGCCATTTTGGCGCAAGGATCCGGAGACGTTTCTGCCACCCGTATGTGGGATCGTCTCCATTTTCTGCGTGCTCGGCTGGTTTTGTTTTATGTTCTGCGCGCTGGGGATATGCTTCTTGGGCACACCCACATAGCACACCACACCACTGGAAATGGTGCGGTGATCCGATTTTGGTTTCCCGAAACCCTGACCGTGGGTCTTGCAAATGACGCACCAGAAATCGTTATTCCTCGCACATGCTTCGCACACATCGGCATATCCTTTTGCGGTGCGTAGCGGGACAACGTTTGGCATTTCAATATCCCCATAAGCTGTCCTTCCTCTGCCTTTCGTCTAACGCTTTATGTCACTGCTCCACCACCCGGTTGCGCTTAAGGCAAATGACAAAAATTTCGGAATCGACAAACAACCCCGGCAAAAACTCGGCGTCAAAAGCGATCACCGGTGCCGCTTCCTAAATCCCACTCCTTTCGTTAGGGGAGGGATATGAGCAGGCGTGCAGGCGTGCAACGCTGTAGCGCTAAAACGTCCGGGGCACCTTCAAATTTAAACAATCTTGTCCCCCATATTGGGGCAGAAGGGTAGAAAATAAATAAACCAAGAACCTTACCTCATCATCTTCAGCTCGTGCGTTCGTCCGTCCGTTCGTTCGTTCATCCGCTCATTCGCTCGTTCCGTCCGCCAACGCATATCCATTTCCGCTAACATTCGTACGCTTCGTTCGTGCGGGTGAGTGTTTGCGTTCCCTGGCCACAGCCGGGCCGGTCTTAAGTGTGCGGCCCATTCCAGCGCGGATCACGTCCGTGTTTCGGCAGCGTGCGTTAATTTACAGTCCTTGAACTCCGGGCATCGAGCGGGGACTTAAACGCAGCTCTTTACTGTTCCGCGGTAGTGTTCTTCCGCGCAACGAAAAGGATGTCGGCGACAGAGTCGTTTTAGCAGAGGAAGCAATCTAACATACGGGCAATCTTATCTTCCCGTCTTTACTGTACCGCTGGAACAGTGTCCAGATTGGAGTGTTTCTAGCTTGAAGTGTGTTCGGCGAGTGTGCGTGCGCCGTGGAACAAAATCGAGATGTTTTTTTTTTTTGATGATGCGCATATCTTAGTGCGCGGTGAACGATTTTGCCGGGATGCATATGTGGGCGTCACGTTAGAAACTCTTAATGGCAAACGTTATTAGCCGCAAATGGTCGCGACTGGAATTCGGACGCTTCTGCGACACAAGTACAGGACGACTCATGCGCAGAAGCGCTGTGAAGGAAAGAAAAATATATTTTTTTACTGATTGCATCGTTTCCTGAGTTGTTTGCTGTAGAAGTCAGATATCAGGGCCTGCTAAGATGCCCAGTTGTCAAGGGCATATATACGACCGATTTAATCTAGTAGCCACTAGTAACTCTAACGAATAGGTTTACATCCGAATTTGAATAGTTGGAGAAAGGTTTTTTTTTATAATTTTCTATCTTTGAAAGAATCCTAAATACTTAACCATTTCTCGGGCATGTCAATGTCCTTACACGAGCCAACTTTTACAAACGTTCGACATTCCCTATTCCTGTACAAAACCTAACCTTCCTGCATCAACGACCCCCGCACGCAAAGTCGTATATATTTTCACGAAAAACACACCGATTCCCCCAAGCGATCCCCGAGGGAAGAGTGCAGGTGTGCTATATTTAAACTTCCGTGCCGAGGATGCGCACCGGTACGCGGCCTCCGCGATGGTGAAGGGCTGCGGTGCGGCTGTGGTTGTGGGCGGGAACGACGGGACGGACAAAAACACACCACCCCGTCCTGCTCGCAGGAAACGTGGGTTCTTGCATCCGGCAGCCCTGTATGCGTTATTTTCCCGAAACGGGCAAAAATAGAACCGACCGCTGTTCTGTATCTTCCTCATACGAGTGAGTGTTTTTTTTCTGTTGTTGTGTATTCTTTTGCCTCTAGTCTCGGTCGCATCCTGCAGGGAGCGTTTTTCCTTTGGCTTGATGTCATTTTTATATCGAATTTTCCCAAACTCTAGCCCAGAGCGAGTGCGGGAATGCCGATCGTGGGTAAAGCGAGACGAAAAAGAAGAGTCTATCGCGTTGGCCCGCTCGTTTAAACCGCCGCGTGAGCTGTCAACGACCTCGGCAGGAGGGAAAACGATTCCCGGCGGATGATCTCATTTGTTCGTCGGGGGGAGTGCACGGTCGATGCGGGAGTTTCACCTTCATGGTGTCCTTTAGTTTGGATGGTTCTGATTTGTTCCAACCCTCCGGGTCGTTGGCGTGTTTAATGGCTGCTGGTGAACTTTTCCACGAACGTTACAGCAGCACGATAACAACAGTACCATCATTGTTCACCCCATGGGTTACGGAAATCACTTTCTTTCCTTTTAGTAACCAACGATAGCGGCGAAGCAATGGGGTCATACCAATTTATACCGTTCCAATCCTTAGTCTCTATCGTATTCCCCCATGCTACTCAAGGATGGCACCAAGATTATTGGTCTAATAATAAACACCCCTTTTTTTAGATTCCTTTTCGTGTATTGCCATTGTTAGGGAGTTTATGGGTTTCGGTGATCTTCTATCCTTTTTCATAGAAACAAGGTACGATTAGTAAGATTGTATGAGTTTTTTGTGATTTTGAGATGGCTTTTCTTGCATATTTCATCAATATTAGGTTGAACGTTGAACGCTAGCTACGTTTGGTAGATTTATGTCAGTCTTTTTGCCTTTATTTCTTATTTAACATATTTTATGGACAGGAGTACTTTTTCAATTCTAATTTTACGTAATCTTACGTTTTGTCTGCGTTGCTTGTGTTCATGTTGTTAGGATTTATGCTTTTTAATAAATTTATTCATTTACACAAAATGAGCTAAAACTGTTCACACAATATTCAGATATTTATAATGAAAAATGGTAATGTAAGATATTAAATTGACAGAAACCGTCAATTATCTTGTTCTATACTAGTTATAAAAGTGGATATAATTAATATCCAAGGACGGTAAAAAATTAAATATGATTCATTTTTCTCTCTGTTATTGCCCAAAATTCATGTAATTAATTTTTGGAGAACATTTTTTGCTAATACAAGCAATTCGAGAGAACAACATATCCTGTCGAGGCACAAATTATGCGGGAGAACCTCTTAAGGATCGTTGCTGTTCAATTAGGACCAGCAGAACGAGGACAAGTCTGCGGAACAAACGATTTTTCCAATTTATGCACACCAACCGACTTTACATCCTCGCTTCCTGACTGGCGGGCGAGAAATATCGCCGTACCCTTCCTACCCAGCGACCGTTGCAGGACCCCGGGCGC
>JXWZ01000036.1:0-10554 GCA_000956215.1 Anopheles farauti No. 4
TCACTCACATGTGCACGACGGTTCACGAAACACACACGACTCCTGATGGTTCTATCGTCCTCGCAATCCTACTTCCAACTTACCGATGGTATCCAGCAGTGTGTCCCAACGCTCGACGAACCACTCGCGCGTACCATTACCATAGCCTACTGCCAGCGGAGCCGGCTCGTAGAACTCCATCCTGGGCGGGATCCGATCCGGTACTGATCAAATGCCGAAAACGCAGGTGTGAACTTTGCGCGAGCTAATCCTTCCGCGAAATAGCGCAGCGGTGCAAAAAACAAAAAAAAAACTGGTAACCCGACGGGTGATGGAAAGAAAAAAAAAACACAGTAACAGTCCGTGTTCACTCCGCGAACGGTTCTGGTGAAATGGGTTGTGTGGCCGCTTCTTGGGACGAAAATTTGCTAGCACCGAGACCCGCAAGGCGCGCACACGCAATTAGCGATGGTGGGAGAATGATGAAATTCACACCTCAAGATCGCTTGCAAACAGTCGGTAATGAGGGGCAATTGAATGATGACGAAGTCCGGTGTCCAGCTGCGCGCGTCTCATTGCGCTAGGTAGCGATCTTCAACGCAATCTAGCAACGTGGTCGGGCTAGATCGTGGAGAAGCATCAACACGTGGCATGAAAGGGGAAGTCACGCGGGATCTTTGCTTGGCCATGTGTGTTACAACGGCTCTAAACCCCCTTCCACGGGGTAGCCGCATCATGTTGATCAGCCCGCCCGTTTGGAGCGAGCGTCAACAATTTGTTACACTATTTTTTGGAGCTACGTACACCGCGAAAGTTGCGGCCGATTATGGAGTGGGAATGTTTTCTGTTTTGGGGCAGCTTTTGGGTTATGTTTTGTTATTTTCTCTCGCTCGCTCTCTCGCTCTCCGGCGGAATATCCCGCAATGCGACACTTATGTCTGGCCTGGTGAAATGTTTGCACATCGCATTGTCGCGTTGTGATAATGTCGAGGTGCAAATTCTGCTCCATTAGGTCATCGTGTTGGGAGCGGGGTCGGGTGCCTGGGAATCGTTCATAACTTGAAGGGGCTTAGATTTTCTCTTTGTTCGTTTGATTAGAGTGCTCGGTCGGTCGGAAACCCAGCGCAGGTGAGTTTTAAATCTCTCTAACGCTACCGAAACGAGTTTACCGGTGTGATGTAATTTATTTAGGATCCCTGGCATCTCGTTTTCCTTTCGGTCGGCGTTGTGTGCGTTGCCGCGTTCGGGACGACCACCACCGTGGCAGTGTGGCATGAGACAAATTGATTGATGAATGATGGATTTAACGCACGATTATGTTTCGTGTTTCGGTGATTTCGGGGATGTTTGTCATAAATTTCTGCAAAACATGACAAACCTTCAAGACAATACTGTTTGATTTGTTCGCAAATTTATCGTGTTGGTCCTTTTTTTAGAAACAGTATTATAAAAGTGAGGACATATGTTACAGTAAAATTAAATTGTGACGTATGAGTTATAGTAACATAAATCATTATTTTTCTTCTCCAAATTTACTACATTTACTCCAAGTGACTAAACCGAATAATTTACAACGGAAAACACTTGAGATTATAGTTAAAGATTATCAATTGAATAATCATAGTAGATAAGTCGTTGATAGTCCTCAAGCTTCTCCATTTATGCCGAATACAAGAGTATTTGGTGCATGAGACTAATTCGCGAGACGAACACATAAACAACTGCGGTCGATATTTGCTTTTCAGGTGCCTATCGTCGCAAGGAACTGGTTTTCCATTTACGGCTGGTTTAAAAATAGTTCCATCCTTGGTATCAGCAAAAGCACAAACATTTGCTCAAATTTTTTTGTGGCAAAATTTGTGACGCGTCGTGAAAACACGCATCGCGACGCAAAATCGTCTATACACCTATTTTATGGACGAACATCTCAGCCGAACACAAAATATGAATTATTGCTATCGGTTACGCTTCATTATTCTCAGCAGTTCTCAGCTTGTAACCGGTGGTTTTCATTGTTATCAAAAGAATTGAGTTGATCGTAAAAATCCACACACATTCGCCAGATTATGAACATGACGCTCTTCAATTGCTTCGCAGCGGCGTGTTCAGAACAGGTTCTGCCCATTTTCTACACGCGGATTCCACCGGTGAACGGTGTAATGAAGGTTACGTTTTATTATCGCCCTTCAGAGGGGGGAGAGCGAGAGTGAGAGAGAGAAAAAATACAGTCATTATTTCCACCCCATCTTCGTGCACGCAACAAATCTTCGAAAAGATTTGAATGCCTGGGAAAGACACGAACCCGGGAGTTAAGTGCGCAGAAACTCGCGGTGAATAGTTTTTATGTCTGCGCCTTATCGGGGCGGATAGTTCCAAAATCCGACCAATATCAACGATTTTTTTTATAACCATGTTCGTCAGGAGTTTGTACCGTACGTGCGCATCACAGTAGACATTGGTTCAGGCTCGCAGCAACGCTTCGGTGACGACTGGTGACAATCGCAGCCACCGCTGACAGTGACGTATTGTTTGCATTTCGGCAGAACCGGTTTCCAAATTGTGTGTGAGTTTGTGGTGAACAGCCGTCGAAGAAGACACAGTTAAATAGAAAAAATAAATATTTCGAACAGTACCGGGCTGGTGACACGCGCTGCCGAAAACGAATCGATCAAAAATCCATAAATATTCAGCACAAATGGCCAAAAGTGTACGGTGTACATGTTTCATCCGCTGTTCCCACCGTAGCGTAACGACTAACCGGATTGTGGCGTTTTGTTCCGTCGTTTTCCTTTTCCTTTCTACTCACGACAGCGCGAAATCGTTCAACTGCACGTCGGGCAGGCGGGCGTACAGATGGCTAGCGCCTGCTGGGAGCTGTACTGTCTCGAGCACGGCATCTATCCGGATGGCAGACTTTGCGACTGCACCGGATACGACGATTGCGGTGCGTTTTTTAGCTGCGATCGGAGCGGTCAGTGTGTGCCGCGCGTGCTGCTACTCGACCTGGAACCATCGGTGGTGGACGAAATTCGCATCGGCACGTACCGGGAGTTGTTTCATCCCGGTTCGCTACTGACCGGGGCGGAAGATGCGGCGAGCAATTTCGGTCGCGGACACTACCGGCTCGGTCAGACGCTTATTGAGCCGACGATGGACCGGGTGCGGAAGCTGTGCGAGCACTGCTCCTCGCTGCAGGGCTTTATGATGTTCCACAGCGTTGGCGGGGGAACGGGTGCGGGTTTGGGCACGTTGGTGCTCGAGCGACTGGACGAAGACTATGGGAAAGCGTCGCGGATGGAGTTTAACATCTTTCCTTCGCCGAAGGTGTCGCCAGTGATTGTGGAACCGTACAATGCGATCCTGGCGTCGCACGTCGCGATGGAACACAGTGACTGCACGTTCGTGCTGGACAATGAGGCACTGTACGATGTGTGCGATCGGCGGTTGAACGTGCCGGAACCGACGTACACGAACCTCAATCGCTTGGTGGCGCAGGCGGTGTCCTGTATTACGGCTTCGCTGCGTTTTACCGGTGCGATTAATGTGGATTTGCTCGAGTTCCAGACGAATTTGGTGCCATTCCCGAGGATTCACTATCCGCTGGTGACGTACGTGCCGCTGGTGCCGGACGCAACCGCTCGCCATGAGCAACCGACGACGGGCGAGCTAACGTGCGCGTGCTTTGAACCATCCAACCAGCTCGTGAAGTGCGATCCACGCATGGGCCGGTACATGTCGTGTTGCCTGCTGTACCGCGGCAACATCGCACCGATCGAGATCAATCGTGCCCTGCAGGAGCTAAGGGCGAACCGTACCGCACGGTTCGTTGACTGGTGCCCAACAGGGTTCAAGATCGGCATCAACTATCAGCCACCGATCGCGGTACCCGGTGCCGATCTGGCCCGGTCCGATCGGGCGTGCTGCATGCTCTCGAACAACACCGCCATCAAGACGGCCTGGGCGCGGATCGCGGAAAAGTACCAGCGGATGTACGATCGGAAGGCATTTTTCCATCATTACCTCGACGAAGGTGGGACGGGGTGGTTTTTTGGAGTGATTTTATGAGTGAAATTAAATGGTTATTTTTTCCCTTCCCCATCGGCAGGGCTCGAAGAGCCGGATCTTGGCGAGGCGCTCGAAAACATTCGCACACTTATAGGCGATTACGAGGAAATTGAGCGATAGTTGATTGCGTGGTTTTTAAGCGACACGAACGCACCCGGTGCGATGTGGGACGTTTTAAAAGCCACTGCAGCAAGCTCGGTTTGTTGAAGTATCCATTCAAGATTCTACCCCGTCGGAGGAGCGATGGTGTTTACCCAGTTCGTGTTGGTGGCCCTGGCCTTGGCGATGCCGGTATCGCACGCGTACTGTACCGCATCCGTCACATCCGAACGGCTTTCTGCGTGCGCTTTCCACCCCCTGCTGCTGGTGGTAGCCCGTTCCGGGTGGGTTCTATCGCGCCAGAACTGTGCTGAAACGATCGACCCGCGAGCTTTGGAAGACCCGCCCGTCCTGTACTACGATCTTGCCGAACCCGACCATCTCTACACGGTCGCGTTCGTGGCGGAACCGAACACCTCAACCGGGCGCTATCTGCAGTGGCTTGTCGTCAACGTGCCGGTAAGCAAGGGGGCTTTGATTTGCGTCATCTGCGCTTGAATTCCGGGAATAGATCGAACTCGCTGGCACGGGAAAGGACGGTTTTTTTTTTGGTTATTTCCGTTTCTAACGAGCCAGCACGCATTTGCGCAAACGCAAATGGGCCTTTGATCAAACACTTGGGGCCTCGGGATCAGCCCTACGTAAGGTTCGTCATGCTCGTTAACGAGCAGCCCGAAAGCCAAATCACCACGGGTTTGATGTGTTTTATCTCGGTGCTGCATCATACCGCGCAGATGTCATTGGCCGAACGACCACCGTGCACTGTCGCCACCGAAAACATCATTAAAACTGGATACTATCCGCGCTTGTGCAACGCGATTGTTGCCGCCTGTTGACACTGGCTCTTTGCTCGAGCCATTGTTCGACGGTGGCCAAACATTTGCCGAAGCATTTAGGGACGGCCGCCTTACGGGACGCTTTTGTTTTCGTTTGCATGTTTTGTATGCTGCACAGAGGGGATTTGTGGACGACTCTATCGAAAGCGGCATGAGCGATTGCTTTGGTTGCGTACGGCGAACTTGTAGGATAAATATGAATTAATTGTTAAGCCTAAATTGGACAGTTCGGGCGACCTAACTCGACCATCCAATAGATCTTTTTATTAACCTACAATCGTGGGACTTTTGTTCATACACGATATTTTTTTACTTAATTTTTAATATATTTCCAGTCATCATGCGTCAGTTGTTTTCGCTTATGTTGCATTGCAAAAAACTCTTCTTCGCATAATAAACATGTCTTAGGGGCGCAAAAATGTACACAGTTTATAGGTCCGTGTAGCAATCCGTATGGGCGTAAAAACAGTTACGTGAGATGATAAAAGTTGTGTACCATTCGATTATTCAACTGCTTTATTTTTTTGGATGTTGATGTTCGGTAAGTTTAAAACCATCAGTTTTACGTAATTAGTTTTAAAGTTGGGATTTTTTGCATCGATTTTCCTCCTTCGAACGCAGCATCTCATCAGTTTCGATTAGAGTTTACTGTAGACTTATCACTTTGAATAATTTTACTTTCAGCAGTAAACAAAACGTAACATTTTTTCAAGATGGAAAAATGAACGTGACACTCCGTGAGATGCTTGCACCTTGAAGCGTCAGTGCTCCTTCTTTTATGGTGGCGAATTTGAATTCATTCCATAATTTAATTAAATATTTATGAGACATGCAAACTCTACCATACCAGGTGAGCGTAGGTTTTCCATTTCTTTCTCTCTGATAGTGCCAATTAGCTATCACTGACTGATTGTACCTGTTTTGCGATTTTCCACTCCACGCCATGCGTTTGGCAATCGAATAGTCGGTTGAAGCAACCGTGTGTCTGTGTGTGTGTTTTTTTTTCATTTTGAACATAAAACAACTCATTATCACGCGCCGACGTATGTACGGCGGTGGCTCGAAACGTTCTGTGTTGTGAAGAAACTTACCGCGGCAAAGATCGCGTCATCACCGCAAATGTGCGATGTGCGACGCAAATTGTTAACAATCGAGTGGCCACACGCTGACCAAACAATGGCGCTCGAGAACAAATAGGCACACAGCAGTTGGCCGCTGGCTCATCGCACAGAAAATGGCGAGATGGTCGCTAAAGTTGTCGAAAGCCACACACAAAAAAAAAATCAAAATTGGTGTACGTAATGGAGCAAAAATAATTTTTCCCAAAAGAAAATGTAAGCGCGCCAGCGAAAGTGGACGCGGTTGCACGTAACTTCGTTTGCGGCATTACGGGGGATCCGGTGTGACCTTCAACTTGGACGCAACAGTTGAGACCACAAACCACACAAATCACCGTGCATGGGCAGAAGTTTCTAAAGTGATCATGAGTCTAAATTCGAATTCAAACGGATGGTGAGCACGAAGAAACAAAAAAAAAATACGTTACATCTTCGGCATATGCCGCGGTAATTATAGCACTCGATCATACGGCCTATTTCTGCGTTCAATGTTGCTCCGGTCCGTGTGCCTACAATCCGTGGTCCAGTGTCCGATGTTTCAAGTTCGACCCGTACTGGTGGGCACCGTTCAATATTGAGGTAGTGCGGCCGTATTGTACCTACGTGCTATTGCCACTTGTGCTGTTACGTGTGTTTTTTTTATTCGTTCGCTCTTGTAGAGGATGTGATCGCGGAACCGCCGAGGGAACTTCTTAGCTAGCGTTTGCGTTTGTTTTCTTCGCGGCCACTTGAACTTCGCCATTGTCGTCATTTGCTGGCGTCAGTGAAGCCTCCGTGATGAAACGGGCCTCACCTTTGTCGTCGTGCGCAACTTCCGGTACCACGGGTGTATGAAGCGGGGAAGGTTTTGCTGCTTCCGTGACACTTTGGCACGGGCACTCGATTTCGGTTGTTGGCGATGGCGGGGAGAGTGCTTACTTTTCTGATTGTTTTTATTTCGTTTTTTTTGTTTTTGCCTACATTTTGCATTCGCTTTTGGGTCGATGAAGATAGGCCGTGCTCGTTTTTTTTTCGGATACGGGAACATGTGCTGCGCACGGTGCGATGCGGGAAAAGTAAATATTTGCTGCTACACTTGCTGCTGACGCTGCTGCGGAACGGGTGGGAAGGCATCGTTTGCCTCGGGACATTCTAGAGCCCTGTTTGCAATTGATCATGGAGTAATTGTGTCCTATGCTTCCGACGCGGGCAGTTGGATCATGTGATATTTTGAACTCAAATATCATCACAAAGCTATGGTTTGCGTTTAAGACCGGTTTGTCTGTTTTTGTTTATTGTTGATTATTATTTCTTTTATCACATCATTATAATACGTGAATTCGAGATGGTCAAGCCTTCTTTTTTGGTTATTTACTTACATTTCTTATCGTATTTGATAAATTATTTGATAAAGTTTTGTTTGTTTGCTCAACAATAGATCCAACATGGTTCTCAAAAACCGAACTTTAAAATATAATTAAAAATGATAAATTTATTTGATAAAGATTATATCATCTAAAAAAACCCTATTCGCGTAGTGCTGGTGTTGATTTTAATCTTTTTTGTAGAATTTTTACAAAAAATAATATTAAATTTTGTTACGGATGCATTGCTGCTTACCCACCGTGCGTTCCGGTCGATGTTTTGCTATGTATTGCGATGTTTGTGAGAAAACGCCCAAAGGTATGCAATCATGAAGTTAAGAGCGTATGCAATATTTTTAAAGCATGTCCCATCGTGTGGAGATTTTGGGTTCGGTTCTCTTCAGTGCAGTTTACCAAAACCATAGCAATTACTCATATTCTCTAATGACTTACTAACGTTTCTCATCCAGTACAAATTTGTGGTCATTTGGGAAAAAGTTTTGTTGTGGCGAATACACAACGTGAAGACAACAATATGGTTCAGATAATGCATCAAACTTTGCATCTGTGCTACGTGGAGAGCAATATTTAACTATGCCGGAATAACATATTCTTGTTTTAGTATTATAAACTAATTATTAATGTGTTTTTCTTTCAGGAATCATCTCTCACGAACGGCATGATGTACATGGACGGTGACACAATCGTAGGTAAGCAATCGCAGGGCGTTCACAACGGAGAGTGTAGTTCCATTTCCCGATTGGAGCTACTCCGTAAGCTTCAGTCCACCAGCACGACATCAAATGAACCACATTGTTGCCGTCGTTCGATTTAATCCAACGCGAAGCGCTACGCTAATGCTTGAACTTGTTTCGTTTCGGTATTGCAGATTATCTATCGCCCGCATCGGCCCGATCGGTAGATGACGATGGGGATGCTGATGATGATGGCGATGGCGGCGATGCTGATGGGCAACCGACACGCTACGCGTTCTACGTGTACGAACAGGTTTACGGTACCATCTATCCGCCGACGCCGAGCACGCGGGACAGCTTCGATCTGGACGGTTGGATCAGCACAATCTATCCCGAGGCGTCCCTTTGCGGTCCGGTCGCGTCGATCGGATTCGGCAGCGTCCGACAGTAGTAGCGACCGTAGTGCGACGGTCCTTGCGCGTTCCCCGGACACTATCGCTTCGGCAAATCTTTGCCCCACGTGCCACTTACTGTCGCGGTATTTGGGGCAGGCCAGGATGAAGTGTTTATATGTAGCGTCCCGAAGAAGTATAATCGCAAATCGCACTCGAACTCGAAGCTGGCTTCAAATCGGACGTAGGTTTCGGTTTGTTTTTATTTACTACCTGCACGGGGTAGGAGGGGAAAGAAAATGGTAACGCTAGATAGTGACCGTGCCGCTGGGTGCAGCATATCTGCTGGAATGGGGCAATTTATGGTGCTCATCTGGAGCATAATTTAGGCAGCCGGGCGACACGGCAGGAACAAGCGACCGGGCGACGGGAGAGCGCAACCAATAAACGACCCGAGCCCGATGCAGATTTCCTTTCGTTCCGGCCGTTCAAAATTCCAAATCCTCCAAATTCGCCCGTGCCCTTTTCGTGCGTGATCGCCGGAGCGGAGCGTGATGGTTTTTTCGAACTTTGTGTGGGCCTCGGCTGCGTTGTCGCGTGTGGTTGGCCTTATCCTTCGGAAGTTCCCGATCCTCGTTTACGACACGGTTGGGGCGACAGACACATCGTTCGATCGTCACCCTTCTGGTCTTTATCGCAAAGTACGCGCCTTTCGATGTGTTCATCAGATATCCGCAAAGCAAAGGCAATGAAATGAAAAAAAAACACTGTCTGCAAAAGCACACAGGCACAGATTTCCAAAGTTTCACCGAGTTTCTCCCAAAGCTGGTGGGCTGAGCGTTTTCGCGTTTACTTGTGCGCACCTTGAGCGCAATAACAGTTGTCAACATTATTTTCGTGCTAGTCGCATAAGTTTTTTTTTTTAGACTCGGCGCTTGTTCTCGAATTCTCCGGCCCGGGACCCGGGGGGGAAAACGGACGACAAACGGACTGGTCCAAGGTTCACCGAGGATGGTGGTGGTGGTGGTGGTGATGGTGACCGTTGTCATCGAGTTGTCGCATAAAAACCGCGGACAGGGCAGATAAGATTTCGATGGTTTTTTTTTCCGTGGTCAGCCGTCGGTTGCGTCGGTGCGATCGGGCGCATGTTCAAACAATGCCATTAAATCTTAGCCCAGCCGATGCCGCGGTGCACGCGCGTAGCGAACCTTTCGTACGGTCCGGCCAGGTTGACAGGTTCGGCAGGCAGGCGCTCGAACGCCCCGGGCACACACAATGCCACGGATGCCGGGAGTGACAGTAATTGCGTGAGCACTCGGCAATGAAGTCATTTCCATTTGCAGCACGTGCTCTCGGAAGCCTTTGCGGTCCGGAATGCTGTGCGTGGAGGGATTATCATCCGCGTCCGCACGGTGCAAGGTGCGAAGAATAGCAATACAAAAAAAAATACACCTTCAAGAACCATTTGGATGGGGCCACATGACGGGTCCCGGCCGGTTTCTCGATCAGTTGACACGGGATACCGTGTGGCCATACGATTTGACATAATTGATGATTAGCGCGGTGTGGCGTGGAGTGTGCAGTGGGTAAGCGGTGAAACGTAGCTGCAGAAAAAGCTGTTCGCTGTTCGCGGTATCGGTAATTTGATTTCTTATCGCAACTATCGCGCATGCGTGAAATGATGGGATTGGGTGGTTTTTATTGGGTTGAGCCGGAAGGACCGGGTGAAGGAGTGCAACCGGCATGGGGATATTGTTTATTAAAGCGATGATAAGGGGTGAATGGCTGCGTAAAGCGTGTCTGCGTTGCGTATCGTGCACCACCATGAACGCAGAATGTGTTAATCGAGATGAAGTATGAAGTCGCAATGGGAGCGCAATGTTCATTATTCTGCTCCAAAAATTGTGCTTGTTGTAAGCATTTTTGATTGAACCAAAAATGTTCAATCGAAATGTTCGCAATACGTTTCCTTTTGGTAATTGCATGTGTAATTGTGATTATTGATTGACAAAAATATTATTTTTTGT
>JXWZ01000040.1:0-11900 GCA_000956215.1 Anopheles farauti No. 4
TTGTGTGTGTGTGTGTGTGTTTTTTTTTTCTATCCAATTTTCCCGTGAGTCTGTTGTGTCTGCACGCTCGGTGGGCGCTGGCGTCATCACGTTTTCCCACTCCCCAGTTTCTCCAGCTCCAGCCTCGATTAGGGCGGTAAACGGTCAGAACCTTTTTCCGGCTTTGCCTCCCAAATATTGGAGAGAAATCCGCTTGAGCTTGGGCACCAACCAGGCGAGGAAGGATGCGTACGGTTTCGTGGAAGACAAACGTGGCGGAGACAAGCAAGTGTAGGAATATTTGTCAAAATGTTCAATCTCGAACGATCGGAAAAATAAAACAAGAATTAAACCGGAGAGGCAAAAAAAACTACCGTGGGATTCCACCCAATCACCCAGAAATCAATAATCTTCGCATCGCCCGCAAACCGCTGAAAAAAAAAGAAACAAAATCATAAAAAAAAATCAAAAGACTCACGACCGCAAGCGACGAAACCCGAACTCGGGCGAGCTCGCCTCGTTAGAATGCCGAACTGGGCCGGATTCGATCGATGCCATTCCATGTATCGGCTCGCTTCGATCAGACAGGCGTGTGCTGTTTTCCCCCTCTTCCTCTCTCCCTCCCTCCCCACCTCTTGCCTGCTGGTGGATGCTACCGGATTTACGTACGCCGGCAGGGCCGATAATCGTACGCTTTTAATCTTTCTCTCCCTCCCCCATCAGTTGCAGCTTCGCAAGCGTGTATGCAATGTTGGTGAAATTTATGATTTTTCCTCCCCATTTGCCCGGACGAAGAAACGCAAAATACGCACCGGGCATTTTTTTTGTGTTGTTTTTTTTTTCGTTAAGATAAATTGTATTTCCTGCAGGGAGTGCTTACGGTGCTTTCTTGCATATGTATTTTTTATTTTTGTTGTTGTTGTTGTTGCGACCGTTGAGGGAGGAGAACAGGAAGCGTAAAGGCACAGGATATTGATCAGTCCATTTTAAAATACGTATTCTGTACCGTTTTATCTGTTCAGCTGCATTCAATCTTGTTGTGTTGGATATGTGCTTTTCCTGCTTTGTTAGTTTATTTTATATTTTATTCTCGTTTTTTTTATGATGTTTTGTATTTTTTATATTTTAATTGATATTTTTCTTATTTTCTTAAGACATGTTTTAAAAAATATTTTTTCTTAATTTTTGCTCTAAAAATGAGTAAAAAATAAGTCTTACAAATGTGTTTTTCCTCTCCCAGGAGCTCCTCGAAATAAATTTCCTGCGCCAACGACTGGTCCTCACCATCACCATCTCTGATCGGCATGCTTCGGACAGCTGAACGAATGCAATTTTCTGCGGAGAACAGAAACGTGCACGTCCGGAGAAATGGCGACGGCCCATAGGTTTTGGATAGCACATTGTGTCTCTCCGGTACGGCACTAGCCGTAGGCTTCGATATTGACGAGTTGAGCGGTGGACAGGGAAGACCGGGAAGCGGATGGAGGCCGCTGCAATCGTGATGAATTTTGAAGCCACCAACGTACCCTTCAGGGCTGCGGGGGAATAGAATTTCCGTGCAGTGGATGAAGGAGAGTGCAGAGGAGGTGGAACCCAGACCCAGGGTCACGAGTGGGGGTCAGGTTCTTTGTGCCGCACGCCTTCCACGGGCTTTTACTCCGCTGCCACGAAACGGAACGCGAAATGCGTCTCTTTCGCAACAAAAACGAAGAAAATAAAAAGGAAAACCCAGCAGGAAACACGAGATGGCGGTCGAGTTCGGTGGGGAGGAGGGAACGACGAGGGAGCGATAAAAATCGCCATTAGAGCCAGCGAGCGTTTCCTGACGCTACCCTGGTCGTCTAAAAAAAAAAGCACTTCATCCGATGTGCCCGGGACGTTTTTGGTTGCAAAACACGGCCGACCGTCCTTTTACGGCGCTCGGGTTCGTCGCTTGCCGAGCGCTGAAGAAGCTTTTACGATCGGTCTCCCCATCGCCATTGCGCTCGTTATAGGAAATGCACGGGAGCTTGAGGGTAGAGAGAGAGAGAGAGAGAGAGAGAGAGAAAGAGAGAGGTGACGCCCGGAACGGTACTTGCAGTGCGAGGCGTTTTGTTGAGGCTGTGATTTATTTTATCCTTTTTCATTGGTGAGAGCAGGACAAGATGACAACGCAAGCGCTCTCTTTCCCTCTTCGCGATCGTTAATCGGATGTGTCCATTCTCTCTTGCTCGTGCGCTCGATTTTGAGAAAACGGGAGCGAGCTTTTCGGTTTGACAAAGGGACCCATTGGGGCAGCATCTCCACCGTGGCAGCACGATCGCGAGAGAAAGAGAACGACGCGCGATCGTGCTCTCGTCCCCCGGCTGGAGCTTTTGGCGGCCACTCGGGGCCGCTCGGAAGCTCCGAACGTACGAGCGAGCGAGCGGCAAACCGAAACCCGAACCGCATTTACGTTCGGCCACTCATCGACGGTGGACACGGTTTGCCGCGCGCGCTGCTTCGTGTTGGTGCTTCTGCCTGGCGGGCAATCGTTTGTTGTTGTCGTTTTTTTTCCCCCCATTTTCTGGATACCAGCCGTTTGACAGCAATCGAATCGTCGCAGAGCGAAGGAGCGTGGGTGCGTGCGTGCGTTCGAATTTTATTGCCCGACCGTCGGCGGACGAGCAACAACTTGGTGACTTGGTGTGTGTTGCTCTGTGTGTGTGTGTAAGTGTGTCTGTGCGTGTGAGTGTTTGGATAGGGTCAATCGATCGTGGAGTCACCGTATCGAGCCGTGTGATGTATTCGAAAATCCGAAATCTGACAACTGTCATCCCGTGCGTGCTGTGACAGGGGAGGGTGCGGGAGAGTGTGTCAGAATAAATCAGAACCAGATCCCGAAACCAGCCGATCAACCAAAACAAAACACCGCCACCGCAAAGAAAAACCGACGTAGCCAAACACGAAAGGGAGAGAGAGAGAGAGAGCGAAAAGAAAAGGAATCGAATATAATAAAACAAAACACTTCCACACATCCGAGCGGTGTGGCAAGTTTGTTTGCTGCTGTGTGCGTATCCGTGTGTGGGTTGGGTGTCGCAAGAAATTCGCAATCCACGCCATGCGTGGGTGGTGGTAGGTGCGTACCGGGGAAGGAAGAAAGAGTGATACCAACGGCAGATACACACATACACACACGCCGCAGCCAGAACAGCCGTTGGCATCAGGTAAGCCGAAAGGAATGCTACGGATACTACTGCAGAGTGGACGATTACTCAATTAAATGCGCATGAGAGGAAGAGCGGGGTAAAGAGAGAGAGAGAGAGAGAAGAGACGGTGCGCTGCTGTGTCACAGCTCGACACTTGTCAAACGCGTCAAAGGTTGCGTGCGTGAGTTACGTGTGGGAGGACGTGTTACGCCGCCGATTAGTGATGGGCGAATTCCGTCCTCTCTTCGCTCTTGGGCTACTCACTCTAATTAACTGTCACTATGACAGCTGGAAGATACTATCCCATGACAGATAGTTGCTCGTGTTTATATCTGTTCTGGAAGCTGTTCGAATGTGTTAAAGTATGAAACTAAGTCGAAGAGGCTAAATTAGAAAAAAAAAATGTCACCAATACTTGTGTTCTGACATCAGGACTACAGAAGTTTCCGTCGAGCGGAAAAAATAGTATCTCTGACTTGCGAACTTGAGTCTTTCGAGCAAGATACTACTATCTATTTCCTTAGATGTGATATGGAATGTTATCAGCTCTGTATCCAATAAAAATATCTTAAATGAATTAATATTTAACCAGTTGTGGACACTTACAAAAGAATAAAATTTATGGTATCCTACCATAAACAGTTATTTATCTCTTGAACAAGAACTGATATTTAAACTACTTCAACCCTCTTACACTTCCAAGTGAGCTTATGGAGTATCGGGCAAGTTATTGTTTTAAACTGTGCAAAAATCACCCCCCCCCCCTCCACCTTCCCCTTCTGAAATGAACCAATATCTGACGAGTTCGGCACCGATTCTGGAGCAGCCCATCGCCAGTTTCTTGAGTTCCTTTCCGGCCTCGCTCCACCCTGCGATGGATTCGGGGACCCCTCGGGTTGGCGATAAAATCGAAAAGCGCGTGCTAAACGGTCATAAGCTTCGGTGCTGCCCCTAATCGATGACAGCAAGACGCGCGTAGTTGGGACAGTAAGACAAGCAGGAGAGTTAGCTTTGCCGTGGAGCGAAGTGAACCTTCTCGGTGGTTCGTTTCACTATTGAGGCGAACTGTGATTGCTAGCGTCAGTGAGAGAAATATGTGTTTCATGCAGTTCTAATCAGGTTCTGAATAAAGTTTTCATAGAAAAATACTCTGGATAATGTTCTCTTAAAAAAAGATAAATAATTCAACTTCTGAAATTATGCAATTAATTGACGGAAAATTTAGTAATTAGTGACATTAATGTACATCGCGCATTTGTTTCTCCCATTTATCTCTTCACACTCTTTTACTTTCATTCGCTCGCCGGCGACCTTCACCGTGCACGGGAGTTACTCGAGCGCAAAATTGTAAACAAAACCCGCGGCTTCCGTTTTCCACCGCTTTCCTGCGGCTTCTTCCCCTTCCTCCAATGCGGAAGTTTCCCCCCCCCCCTCCATTTCGAACAGCCCGCAAAATGTTTGTATGTATTGTTTCTTTTTTCTTCGCTTCTGTTTCTCCCGGGGTTCCATTCCTGGTTTTTTTTTTAATTTGCTGCTCGTCACGTGCCAAAGCGGTCGGTGGAAAGCGTAGCGGGAAACCGGCGATAAACACTTCATCATCAGCCCGATTATCGTTCCGGCGGAAGCAATCGCTGGGAGGAAAATGGTTCGTGGTTCGATTTGGAAGCGATCCGCGCTTTGGGAATTGATTTCGTAAAATTGCCGCGCTCTCTTGGCTAATAAATATTGTCAACGTCAATTTTTCGAGGTCAGCAAAATTGCATAACATTTGAAGCGGAAATAAACACTGCTTTAAGATGGGGAAAGCAATCATTCTTTCGTGGGGCATCCGTAGCAGTGCCCGTATTGGGGCTTGACACCAGCCGGGTGAATTGAACCGTGTGCCTTCGACCAGCCCGCCAGAAGCAATCCAATTTGGAGGTGAAATGCATCGGCCACAGAGCAGGGCAGCTTCGGGAATTAACGCTCGGGTGTAACGTCTGGTGTGCGCGTTACGGGCAAATCCGGTTTAGGGAGGTTTTAGTCACACCGCTGCAGACGGTAATCCGTCTCGTTCGTTGCTTCCCGAGGGTATTAGGAGCGATTTGGTACAAAAGTAGGTTCGATTTTTTCCGTCCATAGTTGTGTTTTTTTTTAAATGATTTAAATTTCAAAAATTTCTCAATATTTGGTACCTTAACATGTAAGAAAAATGGAAAAGATTCTTTTGATTTTTTTTTCTATTGAAATGACATTTAATGTACTATTTTATAACATACAGTTCTAACATGCTCAACACATAAAAGTGCGCTGGGAAAGGGAAAACAAGGGAAAATAAAAAAATATATTTTTAAATAGAGACTAACCCCCAATGCTTCAGTTGAGAAAAAAGGTTCTCACCTTAAAGCGTACCCCCTTTCACAGAGCGATTCTTACCGGAGCATCCTTCGAACCGCTTCCCACTGACCCCGTCAGTGGCCTGTCCGTATCGATGATTAATCGTACCGGGTGTTCCGTTTTTTATGTCGTGTTTTTTTAAATTTATTTTACTTTTTTTATTTTAAATTCCTGCCCGTGCGTGTGTGTGTGTGTGTGTGTGTTCGTCCGCCTCCCGTGCCAGCGCCGAAATTCATCATTTGCAATTTTGGAAACCGTGTGCCGCGTGGCTGTGGGTGGCGTCGGGCGGCCGCGATGGCCGCGCCTTCATTCTCTACCCACCGCCCATAAATCACGGCCGCGCCGGGCAACACGTTATGGGTTTTGGCTGACTTGCTGAGAAGACTATAAAATTCAAGCGAACGCCAATCGAGTGGGTATTTCGGTTTCGACGGCAGATAATAGTTCCATAAAAAAAATAAAAAAAAAACGACAGTGATGGGACAAAGAACTTGTGAGGTTTCTGTTCGTCAAATTTATTTTTATATTGTTTGTTTTTATTGTTTTTATATTGTTCTTATATTTTTCTACCATTTTCTTATGCATCATTTTCACACTATTAGATTAGATTTTGATATTATGTTAATTTTGTTTATTTTTGCACATTCACTCTATTGTCAATTGTTTTTTTTGTAAATTTTATTGTTTACCGCCTATTATTCTCTTTTCTTTAGATTAAAAATCTTCCATTGTTGCATTATTCTTTTGAATTTTCGAGCAGCACATAATTTAGCTTCATCTCGCTTTACCTTCTCTTGCGGTTCATCGGACGCTCATTAGCCTTTTCATCCGGCGTGCATCGTATCAATCGCTAAGAACGGATGCGCTAATAGAAAGTTCTTTCCAACCGTACGTCCCATTCTTCTTTTTCGTGCTTTTTGTTTTTTGGTGCTCCACGCTCTTCGTTATTGCTCCTTCATCTCGATCTTCTCCATTTCGACAAATGCTCTTACCCGGCTGCTCTTCGGCCGCTTATTATGCCGTTCGCTTTCTCGCTAAACGCTGTCATAAGTAACTTCTTCCTCCCAATTAGACGCTGTTGAAGATGGAGGCAGGTTTCGGTTGATTGGTGGAGCTGGAAACCGGGAACTAAGGGGGTCCGACCGATCGATCTTCTCGGTTCGTTCACCGTGATTGAGCGTTTCTGAAGAGGAACGTTTGGTTGCTCCAGGTTGAAGCTGAATGTTGAAGCCGTAGGTGCTCCGGGAAGCATCGGGCGCAGCGATCGATTTCAGCGCTGGATGCTTCGTCGCGATTGTGCTCACTTATTTGTTTTTTTTTTTTATGGCTTTGAATGACGCGGTTTCGTGCCGACGAAATTCCATTCGGTTTAAGTAATCGGGTCGTCAAATTCGTGTACTTCCTGTGACGTTTCCCATCAGCTGTCAAATGTGTCAAGCAACTTTAGGTGACATTTTCGAACAACGGCTTCATCATGTCAATGCCTTACTATGATCCGGAAATCGGTATAGAAACAAAACAAAAAATCCAATCAGAAACATTACACACGTTTTATTACCACATTTGCGATCGTCAGCTGGATTTCTGTACGATCATTACATTAAAAAAAACCAAAACAGAATGTCTGCCCGTTAACGTCTGGTTTATTTTTGCCTTCGTCGTTTGCACTGGTTACCGAGTCGTTGACCGTGTATCGATATGTTTGTATTAAAAATAATATCTATAAAAAAGCGATCAACACCGCTGGGTTTGCAAGGCAAATTAAGAATAAAAAAAAACGGAAAGCAAACGCTAACCTTCTGAAGGACGATGGCAGGCAACGGAGAGGGAGCGATAAAAAAAAACAACAACAAACACACCAGCTTAAAACAAAACGGAAACCGGTATGCAAACCGGAGCGCGATAAGTGATTTTTATTTATATTTATTTATATTTCCTCCCTTTCGGGAATGGCATCCCGCTCGAGCGTGTGCTGCAGTTTTATAGGCATTTTATACGCTTCTGCTCTTCATCTTCATGCCCGGTGTGGAGGTTGTTTTCTTCACCCGATGGCAATCGAGCCGATTGCCTGCAACGGCAATTAAATGGTGCATCGATATTTTGTTTTCATCTTTTTATTTTTATGGGCGATTTTTTCTCCGCATTTTCCTTTTCAGTTTTATTGTTTGCTGAATATTTTTATTTATCCCCATGATTTTCTCTCACTTTTTAAAAGAACATAAGCTCGTTTTCTATTCGCCAATCAAGAGAAATGGACACTAAAATGGACACGTAATGAACCTTGTCACTGGGCGGGTACGTGCCGGGAGCGTACGACTTCACCACGTTGCGTTTTTGCGAGCGAATTAAAGAACTCTACTGGTCCGCTTATTTTTTTCCCCCCGATGGAACCTTCTATCATGCTCACGCACTATCGCAACGGGCATAAAGAGTGCATCGACTGTGACACAAAAAAAAGTTGTTTGTTTTTATTTCGTCCGCAACGGCGACTGCAGCTTTGCTTTAAGTCAGCCTCAAGCCCGCCAGCTCATTAATAGCTATGGATGCTTTTAACCGTGCTTCGGAACGTCCCGATATGTTTTAAACGTTCAGCTTCGTTGCCTCTTCATCGTCTGTGGTAATTATTTTCTTTGGCACTCTTAATACGCTGCGATATTGAGAGCGAGACAAATATTTAAAGCCGCTTATTGAAGAAAATGCGCAAAGCCACTTCAACAAACGAAGCGAGTGCAACCACCTTGTCCACAGACTCCATGCTACCAAAGCCAAGGCAATCGGATTTCGTCGATGTCTCAATCATCTATTTTAAACCCAATTTAAAGGGCGTTCCTGAATTTATAATAAAAAAATGTTGGAATTTACAATAAAAACGAAATAAACCACATTATACTTCGTAACGCAGGAGGAGAGAGAGCTATCCTTCAACATTGGTCCCGGTTGTGCTAGATCTGGTACATAGTTTTGCCCTTGAGAGGCGCTTACTGCTAACTACTAGCTACCACCGGACAGGCTTATCTTCCATTTGTGGGGAAGTGTGCCAAGCGTGACAGCGTTACTCTATCCATCAAACATAGAAATTATCTTCCCCCGTACGTGTCCTTGTACGAATGGAGCCCTAATATCCTTCATATCCTGACCCGCATGCTACCTCGCCAGCCAGCCAAGCTCCAAGGTCGATCGGTTCCTTCCTGCTGGAACTTTTTAATGGCCGCATTCTCGCTGTTCCTTTCGCAGCAATCGCTCTTGTGTCCGATGTGCTGGCCGTTCTCAATTCTGGAGCTTATCTTTTACTTCTCCCACCGAATTCCTTTCGTGGAATTTTTAATCGCTACCGATGGCCTCCGGTGGAGTTGGATTGCGGTGCAGGGACGGAAGGATAACAAGCAAACCAAAGCAAATCCACTTTCCTCCCCGCGCACAGCAGGTGTTAATCGTGCGCTTTTCGGCTTTGGGCAAGGTCTTACAATGTTTGAAATACTTGGTTTTTTTTTCGATACGATGAAGGTCATGGCAGGGATTTTCAGGTTAGAATGATCGTATTATTACGATTTACATTCTTAAGATAAGGAAAAAGCTACTGGAGAAGTATTAAAAAGTGGCACAACATTTTAATAATAAAAAGAAACAAAAACATTAAAACTAAATTCAGACAAAAGCAACAGGTTGGGTGAAATGAAAAAAAAAAATGAAATAAGAAAAAAAACTTTAACGAAAATGCAAACATAGTCTACATTTACATAAAATAAACATGGTAAGCTTGTAAAATAAACTAAAAATAGGAAAAACATTAGACAAAATTAAAAAAAAAAAACAAGCAACAAAACCGCCCACAAACCCCTGCACCATTTAACCTAAAACGGTTTTGTATCGAGAGGGTTAAATAACCATCCCGAGACTCGTAAAAAAACGGGGAAAAAACCGAAAACCGCTTGGTTCTGATCGTTGGTTCCGTTGGCGGAGCGGGGGAAAAGGCGAAAAAGATTTGATAATTTTTATGACTAATGATCCGGCGGGGCTGATGTTTTGTTCCGATGGTCCGATTCCAGGACGTTGAAAATCCATTAGTTGCCTGGAGGTCCTACCGAGGCACGCCGCACCATGCTACTTATCCCAGCCGGCTGTCGGCTGGTCCTTGACTTACTTGTTTGCTACATGCGAGGGCGCCGAAACCAATACGGTGCGGCGATTAAAATGGCGGGAAACAATTTTCACTTAATTGCAGGGCTCGTCCTGCCCGTCCTGGTTGTTGCGTGAATTATTTCCACTTCCGGTGACAAATGTTCCGTCCGCTTGCGAACTTCGGATCCGCCAAAAATTGACGCCCGGCAAAGACAAATCTGCCGGAAAACGTACCCTTGCTACCAGCCTCCTCCCCCCCTCCCCCCTCCGCCCCTTACCGGAAAATTATACCAATTCAGATTTCCCAAACCGAACGACTCTATTTGCGCGGTGGGCGTGAGAATCCGGAATTCGGTTCGGCCTGCTGAAGGCCACCCTTATCGCTGTTTTCCCATCGGTAGGACGCGCGTTTTCCCCGGCCGGTTCGGTTTCGTGGAGCGGGTGCGTGAGTGATTGTCTTGTTTGGGTCGCGTGATGTATCGGCGCACCGTGAAGGACACGCAAACCCCATCCCTCCGATGGGGGCGCCGTGGGGTTGTCGTCGATATCGTCGGCCCATCAAGGCGAGAGACCGTGTGACACTATCGCTTGACGCGATGAACCTTGCTCGCTGTCATGCTAACCTTTCGCCGCAGGGTTCAGCAACGGTTTCGCGTGATGTGAGGGTAAGAAATGGGATAGATTTTTTTTCGAGCACAACCACAAAAAAAAAAACAAAAAATGAGAAGAAGAGCAGAGCAACGTAAAATGGAGAGATCAATTTACTTTACTTTATAGTAAAATGTCTTGAACCAATATAAAGCGATGGTTTGAAACTGGAATAACATCGTAATTATAGCTCTGAAAAATCGCATAAGGCAAAATGTCACCAGATGATTCTTTTAGTCTATTTAATCAATGTCTATTGAGTCTAAGTGACGGTTCACTATCGCCATCGTCTAGAGGCCGCTTAAGGCAGAAATCAGTCTTGTAAGACTGTTATAGGGCCAATGGGTGTACTACAAGATAAGACGTTTCACTTGCTATTAAATTTTATAACGTCCGCTAGACATTGGATGTCAAAAATTAATGTTTAATAATCGCTATTTATAGCTTGATATAAAATTAATATACTGGGTTTAACGTTTGATTTCGCAAAACGAGAATCGATAGGAGCGACCGGTTGCTTTTCCCTGTCCTTTGCTAATCGTACCCGTGACTCTCTTCTCCCCGGGGCGTTGTTTGCTTGAATCATTTAATCAAAAACTACAAGAAAAAATACCAATCGAACTTGTGACGCTACTAAATCCCCTACAACCTGCCGCAACCGTGTTGATTTGCTACCTATTAAAAAACCGATTCGCATCGCTTGCAATCGAAAAAAAACGCAAGATCCCGCGCCAGACGTTGCCCGGTTTAATAAGCACGCTCTTAAGTGGCCGTAAAAGTGCGATCAAATTGAGACATGTTTGCTCTTTTTTTTTTTTGCTTTTCATTCTTTGAATCGCACTGAATCGCAAACCTTAAATATGACGAACACACCGCGTGCAGTGCCGCCGCGGATAATAAATGCAAGCTTTAATGGTGCATTTATTGGGTGCGCGGGAAAGTTCAGGTCTCGTGCGTTTGCTGGGCGATGGCGGGCATCGTACGGGGTCGTAAAGTAGAGATAAGCGTCCTATAAAAAAGTGGTACTATAAAATCTGTCCGCACCGTGCTTACTGATGGGTAATATGTTTAATTTTTTTTTGCATTTTAATAAGTCTTGTTGTAGGATTTGCATGCGATTAATGTTGTTCTTCATATGCAATATCAGCGTAAATTAGCAAATCGAACGATGCTATAAAATGTTTCTCATTTTTTTTTTCTTCAACAACCTTCGTTGTCGCCGGCTGCGATTTCCTATCTTTAGCCACGATAGAGCATCTTATGGAGTGTCTTAAAAAAAAAGCGAAAAAAATGAGTAACTACGTCAACACTTCCGCCCAGCACCCCGGCACAAACCGTCTCACGGTTGGGCCGTCTTGAGCCCGTTCGGGTCCCAGCAAGACGCCCGAGCCCGAACCGCCTCGGCTCGCTGACCGATGTCCTGTTTTTTCGTTGTGGTCAGCGCCGTTACCATGGCGTTTTCCGTACCGATGGGGGCATCCTCGCCTCGCCTTACCTCCCGCCCGTGTCTCGGGTGGTCTTGCCATTTCGCTCGCACCAACACGCGCCCTACGGAAAGTGGACCAAACCGCCCCGACCGGCCCCGAATGTCCTGGCGATGTGAAGGTATGC
>JXWZ01000042.1:0-22139 GCA_000956215.1 Anopheles farauti No. 4
GGAGGGCACTTTTCGCGAAGGACGCTCGACACAGCAGGACGAAAGTGTGTGTCTCTCTCTCTCTCTCTCTCTCTTACACTCACTCACTCGCACTCTCTCGCTCTTTCTGTCTATAAATTATGGGTACACAAAAAATACAAGCCAACCTCGAAATTTACCGCAACCGGCCTACTAGGATGGTGATTATTCTTCGAGGAGAATATTGGCTCTCCTGCTCACTCTCTCTCTCTCTCTTTCTCTCTTACCAATATGTGCAAATGAATCTTAATTTAGTGTTTTCTGAGCCCGGGTAGCACGAAGTCGGGTCCTCCCAGACGAAAACGCATACCATTAGCAACCCCCACACGGATCATTTTCCAGATATTCGCAAGCATCCAAAACGTCAGCTTGCCCTTAATGACGCACTTTCTTGCGCATCGGAGCAGGTTGGAGGCTGGGGATGCATTTTCCAATGATGGATAATTAGCTTCTCCTACGCTCGCGTACAACACTCTTTGGCAAACGTCATTATCTCCCATTATCGGCCCAATTTATCGTCGATAATGGCACGCCAAACGCAAATGCAAAAATCGAATTTTCCTGACCGACAGCAAAACGTGTAAAAATGGTAAAAACGGCAAACCATCACGCCGCTTCCGATTCGCTGTGGAAGAAAATCGCTCATCCCGACGCAACCCGACTTCAGCACCTTTTGTGTCGTTTGTCCTTTCGGGGTCCTAGACGGCGGGCACAGTGCGAAGGGGATGAAAGCGGCCGTAGAAGCGTCGCAGGACAATTGGCTCGATCTATTAGCTGCCTCTAAATGACTGTGTAACAGATGCTTTTTCGTCTCACTGCACTGTGTGCGGTGTGTCTGGTATTTTTCCCCCTGCTTCGGTGTAATTCTAGCATGTTACCGAGGCAAACAAACACATATACACACGCACACATACGCACACAAACATGCGAATGAATGCTAGAAAATTGGCACGATGTCGAGAAGAGTGTTGATTATGATCGTCACCCGGCGGTTCATCTCGGCGGGGTCGGAAAATCATCAAACGAACGCGACCGTTAATACCGCACGCGAAGAGAAGCATGAGAGATTTAGCAGTTATTCTACAACTTTCATTACCAGTTCGGTTCGTGTTTATAAAGAGTATTGACCGCACAAATGACACCACCGCGTGAGAAGCGCAGAAAAGAATTTGCGTAGAATTAATGCAAGTTCCACTGCCGGGATGCATTTAGCCGGTTTCTTCGCTCGATCGACCGTGAGGCAATCGTGTTTCGTAAGAGGTGCTAATTGGCACGGTAAATAAGGAACCGGATGGATTCTCTCCCCGTACCAGCATGGCCGTATGATGGCATAAGGTTCATGAATATTTCAGTGATAAAATATCATTAAACAAAAAACAAATAATTTTATGGAATTTTCATACAACAGAAACAGCCGGTTTTCAACGATGGCCGTTTAACTTAACGAAATGTGTAAATAAAATTGTGACCACTTCAAAAACACACACGCAAACGAAATTCGCAAATAAACACGACAACGCGCCTGAACTGAAATTGAAAGTCAATTCGATGAAATAAAAATCAAAGACACCTGCACCTGAAAACCATCAACAAAAAAAAACTCCCAAAGCAACAAACAAAGCAAGCGGGTCGCATATTTCAATATATATTAACTCGACTGTTAAATTGAACCACACGAGTGCCAGACATATTTCAGCATGAAATCCATGGCATGGCATGTATTCATGCCGTTTGGCCCAAAAATTGCATACACGAGTGCCACTTTTGCCAAAACAACACCGTTCAATTGATTTTCCACCGCGGAAAAGCCAATCAAAAAGCGTGTTCGATTCACTTGCCAGAAACAAAGCAAAAAACAAACACAAAAAGGTACCTTTTGGTACCTTTTAAATGGTAACACACGGTGGTCGCCACCATATTCTCACCACCGGAAAAAAAATCATCACTGCACTGAAATTGGTCGTGGCGAATAAAAATTCTACATTTTCATGTGGAGCACCAAATTCCCCTAAAAAAAAAGAACACGCTTTTCCAAACCAGCAGCGTCGTATTTTTCTTGTTTCCGTTTCCCCGGATACTTAATGATTATTCTCTTCGATTGTTCTTCTCGCAAATGATGAAAGCGACAAACGTTTGTCGTTGTCCACAAACGAGTAAAACGAAAGAAACTGTTTCCATGCGTTTGTCTATGGGAAAAAGGAATGCCTGCTCATGTTTCGTACCTCGAAACCGTTTCGCTGTTGTTATCTCGACCCGCAACGTTGGGGCACTTGTGTGGATAATTTCCTCCTGGAAAATGCGGCATGTTTTTACCATCGGCCTATGGTCAAGTGAAAAAAAAAAACAATTTTCACTAGCCACAGACTGCATAAATGCAGCGCTGCAGAGTTGTGGAAAAACGCAAACACAAGGCGCTCGGGTGGAAATATTCACCTTTGTGGGATGGCGATAGATAGAGAGAGAGAGAGCAGCTAAGAGGAAAAGGCTTTGCTGGCCACATTGTGGGGTAGTTTGTGGTTGATGCTATCGTTTGGCTATTTGAATCATGCAAAGAAAACAAAACTGCATTGTCGCATCGAAGGAAAGGTCGTCCGTCGGTACCGAAGCGTATCGAACGCATCGATTACTCTCGCAGAAGAACCAAATTTAATTGCTTTAGTTTGAGAAAATGAATACTTTATCCTGTTTTTATCATCAAAGTGCATCAGTAACATTTGTCATCAAATCCTTCACTTGCATGTACGAAAAGCAAAAAAAAACCTAATCTCTATATTGCGGAAATGATTCTGTCACACACAACCGGCTACAAACATGATTGTCATCAAAAAATTAAAATCCACCTATGATGTTTCGTTTTTTTTTCCCTTTACTTTCCCTCAGCTTCGATTTCCGTCCCTCTTCCGCTCGCTTCATAAGACTGCAAATGGGAAATGCGAACGAAAATCTGTGTCATTTATTCAATATGTCTCGCACGGGACGTCCCTAAGCCAATCGTCATGATGACATCGTTCAACATAAACGTCAGTAACATACTTTCCACATCTTCTACTGCGAGCATGGATGGTGTATTGTCACCACCATCGCCCCCACCGCCACCACCCATTCCCCGACTCGACACGACGCCAACAACCACCGGCACCGGTCGTCTGCAGCCTGTATTATTTTCTTACCATTCCTTTCCGCCTCTGCCCCTCGGTACCTTCTCCTTCTCCGGTCCCCTCAAAGAAAGCATGGTCACAGTTTGAAGTGAAATCGAAAGTGTGACGCTTGCAAATGACATTTGCAGCAGCCAGCACGCCCCGGCAAGGGAGGATGTCGAGTTCAGGGGGAAAAAGGGGAAAAGGATATTGCACACGGACCAACGGCGGACACGGCACACGGTCGCAGCTGACGTCCTTGTGCCTACGGTGCCGGTGCCCTCGGAAGATTATATGTTTAAAACAGCGAGCCGAGAATAGACAAAACTAGGACGGTGGAAAAAAAATCAGACGCTCGAAACGCGGCACGTGATGTCATCCGGTTTCGTTTCTGGATTTTATTGGTCTGTTGGCGGGATGCGTGGCACGGTCGGCTCGGATCCCTTCTCCCTCGCCCCCGTAGCACCGGTAATGAATTTCACCTTGACTAATAAAGCATAATGAAGCGTAAGATTGAGAGCGTCCAGGCCGCGCCGCACATTAGCAATGGCAGCTTTAGCGATTCCGCACGGAGCTTCAGTGCGTATTTGGATCGTATTATCGTTTCATGACTGCCATGCCCGGGAAACGGGGGTGTCTTTGAAACAATTAGCCGGCAATAAAAACCTGACACAATTATCTGTTGACGGATGGAGTTATCTTTTTTTAAGGAGATTTTTGTTTTTGGAAAAAATAGAACAAATCCTTACATTTTGAATATGTACCCTGGGAGGGAATAAACATATTTATAAAATAGAATTATTTTAGTTAGACTGCGCCTCTGCAGATGGCGCTTTTGGCGCAGGGTTTCAAAAATTCATATTATTCCTAAGGTTGCTTTGTCCCTTTTTGTGAATAATTTGTTTTGCTAAGTTTTCTCTATGATTTCGTAATTTTCATGGAAAAACTCTTGTTGTTAAGGTAAATATCAACAAGTTCATAGATGTTCATAGATATTACATAATTTTACGCTAAACTATTCAAAATGTAAAGCAAAACCGTACAAATAATCACACCAACCACCTCCCGGTGGATAGAATCGGGAATGATGTGTTCCCGCCGTAATTTAAAAAATCCCTCCACAAATCCGCATCAAATCTCATACGCGCTCAATATAAACAAATCAGTTATGGTCACGTGTCAATTGCACGGCAAAAGTCGCAACGAAACCATCCTACCCGCAACGAAACCCCGAGGGCGATAAAAAGCGATCGCTCGGTTGGCCCTGTTTTATCGTCTTTCATGACCGCAGCGGCGAATTTTCACCCGGCCCTCTACCCACTTGTGCGAGCACACCCTGTGCGTCCGGCAGCGGGGAGGGAGAAAAGACACTTCCACGCACATCCCGATCCCGATTTCAGCCCAACTCCGAACCCCGCACCCCGGGGTTACGAAATTAGTTCCGGTGTGCAGCATCCTGGCTTTTTTGCTAAATTAATTAATTTTGACTCGCCTCCCTAACTGACCAGAGCCGAAAACCCCTTTTCTTTGCCTCTAATTGCCACCGTAACGTTATTATTACGAATCGGGAATCGGGAAGACGGTACGGCAGAGCGGTCTCACAAATATTGTGCCGGTGGTGCGAGTTTTTAATAAAAGTCAGGCACAACTTTTCGGCATTTCCTGCGTTAAGAAGGAGGATGATGTTTTGTACCCGCTCGAATCGTTTTCATTGTCCGATGCGGGACGAGGCTTGCCTGCCGGAAGAGGCGGTATCAATAGTGGCTGAAAAAAAGGGATTTCTTCCCGGGAAAGGCACCGATCTGTAAAGTCAATCCTTTTGGGCGCCGCTTCCGGGCGGAGGATCCCTTTCCAGTCCCGCCCGTATCGCACCTATCAGAACATGTCAAATGTGTTGTTTGTCCATCTGTGGGCCCATCAAACGTCAACTTCAGTTTCGCCCCGGGTTTTTTTTTGCGTTCCCTCACATTCACCACGACCACGGCGCGGAATGCAAACACAGACGAATTCAATTAGCATAAATCTCCATCGAATAGAGCGATGTTTTGATTTTATTTGATTTTCCATGAATTTTCCATGAACCGCTGCTCGCGGAAAGGGTGATGCACGCGAGCGAGAATGGAAATTCACTTTCGAACAAACTGTTTAACAAAAAAAAATCACACACTATATTCCAAACACCAACCGGCAACGCAAACATAGTGATCGAAGCCAGATTTCCATAGCAACCCTCCAGCAAACGGTGCTGCTTGTAATTGCAACCCAAACTACCCTCTAATTTGTTGTCACTTTGGCAGCGGAATTCCCTTCGGGACCACATGCCTCCATACCGGGCGTCCATTTTCACGCAAGGCCCCTTCCCGGTGACCTTTTCCCCGTGCGGCGGTGCGTATGTAAACACTTTTCGATTCGATGTTCAAAAAATAAGGTAAACATATTCTGCTACGGCGTGCGTAATGAGCCGAAGCTTCCCTTTCGGCCGTAACCGTCGGGGGTTGCTTTTTTTTTATTTTGGAATGTTGAATATTCGCCGGTTGATAGGTTAACCGAAAATCCATAATTCATGCCGTGACAACAATGCGCCCGAGTGTCAGAACATGCCAAGGACGACGCGGTACACGGGCTGATGTAATTGACATCCGGCAACATGGTTGTAATTGTAGAATGGAGAAACCGGATTCTGGAGTTTGTTTGAAGTCAAAATTAAGCTTGGAATTATGTTTCCACGATACCTTTCAGCGAAGCGATACATTTGTATTACCACAAAAACACGTGTTTCAAAGAAACCAAGCATCGCTTCTCAACAACTCTCGTACACGTTACAACAGTCGAGAAGTTGATAATGCGTTTCCTCCTCATTTCCTGTTGATTAGTACATTCTTCACCGAGTTCCGCTCTCGAATGATCAGATCGGTTTGAATCGGAACACTTGAAAACATACAATCAATTCAAATCGTTTGCGCGTATTCCAACCTATCGCTCATCATATCTCTGATTGCGCACAATCCAGCCTCAGCTCGTGCAGTAATTACGCACCGGCGCAGCATCAATTAGCTCGAAACGTTTCCGGCTCATATGCGTCTAGAAGAACATCACGAGTGAAAGGAAACGAAGCCAACTGCACGTGCATCTTCCGCTTGCATCGTTTCGCGGTGGATGTCAACGTTCCTTTCTCAGTTTGCAGAAGAAAAGCACACACCGTTCAATAAACTCGTGCTAATGTGAACTCTGTCACTTCCCATGCCAATTTATGGGCTTTTGTTCACGCCCTGAAAAGGGATTATGGTGAGGTCGTCTTTTTTTTTGTGGATTCGCACTTGCAAACAGGGGTTGGGTTGGCAAATTTTATCGATTCTCATCGGGAAAAACACTAATGTACACACAAAATATGACAAATGTGATGGCTTACGTACAATGTTACTGGTTTTTTTTGCGAATGTTGTAAAGCTTTTGTTCTGATTCTTCGAGGTTAAATGAATCATTTTTTTTTCTAAACTGTTCTTTTTCCTTCCATGAGTTTGGGGTATGTTTGTATGCGGTTTTTTGACATAAATTTATTTCAATTATTGTCGATAATATGTGAGATTTCGATAATATGTGAGGATTATTACACAACAATTGTACTAGAAAATTCAACATTTTTTAACATTAATAGAATGGTAGTAACAGCTGAATTGATAAAATAAATAAAAAAAATAGCAAACAAAAATTGGTGTTAAATTAATCATAGCGGCCTTAGGCTAACTACCAAGGCAATATACTGTTTCATGTGGCGCCATCTATGGCCATTATTAACTGATTATTAACACTGCAAAAACCAATAAAACGTTGTAGTCTTGTAGTATCTTTTTTTAAGATATTCCAATTTTTTCGTTTTCAGCTCTGACAAAATATCTTTTTGTGGTGAGTTTTACTTTAAAATATTAGAACAAACTCAATCCATATCTAGATGTGATGGAAGGTAACTGCGTTGATAGAAACATTAAAAAACTTAAAAAAACGGACGAAATAGTCCCTCCATCAAAGGAACGTAAATCACCGTCAAAATGTTTTATGCTCATGTCTTCATAGCGGACACTTCTCCTCCTTTGACTTCCCGTTTCAATTGACAATGTCTTTGACACAACACTTTCGTTCTAATCGAGCAACACCCTTCAACATCAAGGCAACCCTTCCGCTCGCTCCCATTGCAACCCGAGCACGGCAATGTTACCGATTTATGAAACACATCGAACCGTTTTAACAACGTCAAAAAGCCCCCGGCTGCTTGCCTGGCAACTACAACAAACCCATTATTATAATGATGGAAACTAATTTTGCTTTATTAATTCACTAACCGGCGACGAAAAGGGATCACGTCCGGGAACCATTTAAAGCGAACATGCGGAACACCCGAGGGACGCCGATGGGAAGGGAATCGTGTTTGAAGGTACCACGACCGGTGCCACTCCAAAGCCTGACACTTACCAATTACAAAACCCCGAATAACTTCCCTCACACCCGGACAGGGAATCGGCTGCCTCGGTCGGTAGTGAGCAGCAAACCGGCGCTTGCCCTTGCGATTAACGTGTTCGAAAAGTCATAAATTTAAAGTTTTTACGACACTTTGAAATGAATGAAATCGAAGTTTAATTTGTCAAAATATTGTCGTTACACGGCTCGGGTGGACGGCTTCGGGGACGGTAACGAGCACTTCAGGCGCTTGTTCAGGCGGGAAGGGTTTTTTTTTACAATATACACGGGACGATTTAGGTGCTAATGTGAAGTATGATGGAGAAAGTAAGTAAACGAAACGATGGAAAGCGACTTTGACACTACGAACCGAAATCGATCACGACTCTTTGGGGAGGAATAACAAAAAAAACAACACATATACCTTCGTTCTTAGAAAAATTGTGCTTGTAAAAAGTTTTCCGTTTCTTGAAAAACTGAAAGCGTACGCATAAAAAGTGCGCTCACCCTGTGTTAATCCTTGCTTCTAACTTTCCACCCGAGAGAGATCATAAAAACCGTACAATTATTCAGCCGATGAAGCTGTCACGCACACTCGCGGTGTAATTTTTAACGCAAAATTTTCCGTACAACACCTTGCCGCCTAAACGGTGGGTACTCGTTTTTGTTTTTGTTTTTTTCTTCTCTCTATCGTGTATGGTTGTACTGAAGCGATTTCTTTACGAACCACCACCGAACGAAAGCGAAAGGAGCGGAACAATGCAGTGAGTCGATAATAATGTGGACAGAAGAAGGAGAAGGATTATTCAGCACCGTGCTCGTGCTAAACGTTCGCAAAACACAATCCAGATTTTGCAAATTTCGTGTCCCCATCCCACCCGGCCCCTTCCCGACCCATCGCGACATGTCATCCGTTCACACATGGGTGCAATTTGCACCCTCAAACACACACACACACACACATACACACGTGCCCCGGCAGGTGGTCTCGTATTTGGGGTACGGTTGAACGCTGACCTTCCGCTTCGCAATGGTGTTGGGACTTTAGGCGAAACGCCAAAAAGTCACCCTCGACCGAAAGGCGCAACATCAAAGCGTTTCATCATTTTCACAGCGACAGCTCAATCCCGGGGCAGCCTTTTGCCGATTTTCCGCTTTGTTTCGGACAGTTCGGATTTTCCTACCACCCACACTCACGCACACACACACACACACACACCCAAGGCAGTGTGTTAAGCAATGTTTCACCGGTGGCCCGGTGTGAGTTACGCTTCTGTTCGCAGCACAATATGAAAAAAGGGCAGCTGGTGAAAATCCACCCGCAGGGCCTGGCCCCAGGGTTTGACTTCTCACCCGTATCAGCTGCGTGCGACATTGCGATCCTGTTTTCCGTGGCGGTAGGGCCCGGGTGGGGAGTGGGCCACCGCGTTCTGTCGTAGCAAGCGAGTTCTTCGCACCAACCCGGTAGTATCACCACCCGGAATATATGCTCAAATGATGAGGCAACGTTCCGTCGAATCCATTATTCGACCAGCATCGCCGTGCTGTGCACAGGATTGAACATAGGAAAAAAAAAAGAAACACGCGTATGTGTCCTGGCAGGCAGGGCCCTGGAGACGGCATAAACGAGGCCAGCAACCGGAAGCGATCTAAATACCGGCGGGAGGAGGACGGGCTGTGACGAGGCGAACCCAATTAATTCTCACTTGACAAATTTTCACTCCGATTTCAGCGCACCGTGTAGTGAAGCTTGTTTTGGCGAATTTTGTGAATCGTTTTTTTTTGTTTGCTTCACGAAGGACATTTTTGGAACGTTGTTTGCAACGAGGTCTTTGCGATGTTGAGCTTTTCTGAGTAACACGCAAATAATGGGTCGACAACTGTGTGTGCATATTAGTAACAATCCTCCAATATTTGCTGCGAGAAAGTAATCTTAGTTACCATTTGTTACGAGGTCAAGCAAATTAAAGCGAGTAGCGCCATCTCACGGTGAATAGCTCAACCAATAACGTCGATCTAGAGATATTCCTTCTCCAATCCTGACAACCTTCTTCAACGAGTCACTGCAGACGGAAAGTTTACACAGACCTTCACGCAACGTTTGATTCCATTAATCACAACTTAAACTGGTAAAATCACAACCTCATATATTGAAACCTCAGCGTTTGGATCAGGAGTTCTTTAGGGTAGTATTTATGATCCCATCTTTGTACGGCATGATTTAAAAACATATTGATCAGTTAAAAGTAAATGCTAGTAATCAATTAAAGATAGCTAGTAGATGTAGAAACCAATTTCTGTATTTCTTTGTAATCAAATTTTCTGTTTGTCCCGTCACGGCTCAACAAGGTAAAGTTTTGTAACACATAGAAAAAAACTGACGACATGAAGCTTGATTAGTTAGAGTTTTACAACAAATATGTTCTTTTCATGTGATTTCAAATGACATCTGATAAATCAGTGTTATAGGCATAGCTTTCCGCGATAAATATTATTTAGTTAGGTATTTGTGCGACAGTGATGGTGTGCCTTGTCTTGTTTTATGTTGGCTATTAATTGTTATATAATTTTATACAATATGTGAAGAGAATTCATAACACTTACTTCTTTGTTATAAATGTTTGTAGAATTCATATTATTTTTGTCAACCTACATTTGAACAATATTTGATACAAAAATGTAAAATTATCTTTTTTCTAATGTTTTTTTAAATTGACAAAAAAATAATTCGTGAGTTCAACAATCATTTCCAGCCATTTTCGTAATTTTATCTTAAGCATTTGAATAAGTGTTATTCTATTTCACGCAGTGTAGACATCGTGATATATTCATTTGAAATATCCGATAGTTTCGGAATAAAAATCCCAACATGAGTTGGCCATTTATGTGAACTGACGAAACGATCAATACCACGTTGGCAAAATCTTCCAAACTCGTGCAAACAACTAATCGCACTTCCCCTCGTTTTCCCCTGGATCTTCTTCACTCTTCACGGTCAAGTACGCACCACTGTGTGTGTGTATGTGTGTGTGTCGATTGACAAAATGCCATTTTTAAACAAATTTACACCCTCTCGCACCGTGCGATTATGTTTTGCCTGGGCAAACAGAAAGCTTCCGCCACCGGGCGTCCACTGCCAAGGACTGGCCGAGGTTTCGCTTCATCGGCTGGAGGTTGTGTTTGTATGATTAATTTTGAAATCTTTCCGTTAGACCCAACGGAAGGCAAATTGACAGCAAACAGCGCGGTTGCAACACAGCGGCGACCTTGTTTGTTCCGTTTGTTGCAACGGGGAAGGACACCCAAGACGGCGATCGAACAGTGAAAGGTCGTTCGTCCATCGGTCAACGACTGTGGAGCTGGAACACCTGGAACATCTGCTCCAGGGGGGGGGTTAACAATTAGGGTTTTATTGTAATGGACACACCGACCGACACATAATTGGACGGCAAGAAGAAAAAAAAGAACCACAGACTCACTGGCTTTGGGACTACCATATCCATCGCCGCCATTCATCCATTTCTATTCACATATGACTAATCACACCACGGCTGCGATTGCGGTTAGCGACGAAAAACATCATAATTGACCGGCTGCTCAATCACAACCTAACCTCACTGCGCGCGCAAACATGTTGAAAGGCCAATGGAGTACCTTTTTTTTTCTTTTTTTTTTCTTTGCACTTTTGCGCTAAATTTGTTATGATTTTGCCCGGTGACGGTGAGTGAAAAAGCGGCCGTGGCTGGACAATTTTATTTTTTTGCGACCACAAACATGTGTCTCGAAATCGTCACCGGCGCAAGTGCAGCATAAAACAAAACGCTATTACACCCGCGTGGACCAACCACACGTTCCTCTCAATTGGATTGACCACTCTCGCCCATTAAAACTCCGGTATGATTAACGTACATTTTTCTCCTCTAATTACCTACGGCTACCTGGTGGCTTCCGTTTTTTTTTATTATTCCTTCTGCGCCCTATCTATCTCGCTTTGTGTCCCTGATTCAGCTAGGAATCGAGTCGCGCTTGAAGTGTCATTGCGCCCCAAAAGCCTCAACCAACCAGGCGATTGCGCCCGTCGAGCTGAGCTGGGCAAGGGCAGAGGCAAACACTCCCCCGAAGGAACTATTTTTGCCTGTCTGTTTTTTTTGTTGTTTTTGTCCCAGTTTCGCTCGAACCAAAGAAGCTTTTTGCTTGGCCCTGTTGCTGCCACCGGATTGCTGCACCGGTTGCGCTTGGCGCCCGTGCAGCCCGAAGTTGTGGCTCGCGGACTAACTAAGCAAAGATAAATAGCCTTTTCTATTTGCGAGCGAGGCGAACGAACCTGACGTTTAACTGCTCCGAAAGGCTCATAAAAGCGCATGTTTGCGCAGGACAAATAAAGCCGGGATTTTTCAGGGTGACATAGAGAATGGAGAGGAAAAAACAAGAGTTAAATTTCATCACCCGTGAGCAAAATGTAGGTTGAGTTTGTGTTCATTTTTTTTTTTGGTTTTTTTGTTGAGGGTCTTGCTCTTCCGTCCGTTTCTTCCTCTCAAGGACGCAACTATTTCGGGATTATGTTGCACTGGTGACAAATTTGGGTTTTCAGTTTATCTCGACTTTTTTTTATTTCTTTTGGTTCTGCGAAACATCTCGCCTGATTGCGTTAGAAACAAGCGATATGCAATAAGTCGAGTACTTCTTGTGCCCGTACCACTCGCAGTACACGCAATGCGACCGATTAGGGTCCGCAGATGTGTATCGAGTACATTTATTTAACGTTTACATTGCACGACTCGGCCCTCCTCGGTAGGGAATACATTTTGTGGGTCAGACAATAAGCGGCGGATGATTAGATGATTAATGAAGCGCTCGCTTGTCGGGGTGCGTGAGGAAATTCGGATGCTTCTGGTGTTTCGCAGCCTACCCGTGCCCGATTGGGTATTGTAATTTTGCGCTAAACTTCGCCCGTGATGTGATTAAGGTGCGACCGACCGCCGGAGCGGTGGAAGGTTTGCAGTAGTTTCGTTGTAATTTCCACAATTACTCACCGGGGCCGGGGCAGTGTTTTAGGTGCATTCCGCTTTCGTCCGTACTCTTCACGTGGCGTTTTTTGCGTAATATTCAAACAACGCAATCAACGCGTCTCTTGGGTGGTGGATGAAGATTGTCTTTCGAATTAATGCCGCACAAAGCGAACTTGTGGCGAAGTTTGTTGCCGTTGGGCGAATTTTAAAAAAATATAAATGATATTACTTTTTCTTTTATTTCAACAAAGCACTCAACCGGTCCGCTCTTAAGAAGCAACCGAACGAAATATCGCTGCTTATCCATTTCTAAATCTTTCCTTACCCAAACTCATTACCTTCCCTTACTCCCCCCTGGGGGTGGTCCACCTTCGCAACCACCACCACCACCACCACCAACAACAACAAAAAAAAGCTCATCAATTTAAATAACTTACCCTGGGAGCGGTGAGCCAAATGAAGCATGTTCTATTTCATCACTACATGTGCCCCGCAGTTGTACGGCCCGGCTCCGTACACCGTTTAACCTTGGCGAAAGCCACCGGCAAACAACGCTTGGCCAACGCGGCGTAATGTGAACCATTTCCTCGAGCATCTTTTACTCGTTGCAAAGTTGGCGTGGTCGTCATGCAATCCGGAGCACCGGCACAAGAAGGCGTACTGGCTGTTTCTCCGTTTCTGTGTTTGTGTCCCCAGTGTGACCTATGCTTAGATGCGCCGTAAATCTGTCACGACCCGCGCGATCGCACGAGTTCCTCGGAACACCGAAACGCTCAAATGCAACAGAGAAATGACACATGCCCGGCCCATCATCCGAGCAGGCTTTCATGTAAGGATCATGCTTGAAACCATGCCAACCGGATCACCTGTTGTTGGCTGGGTCGGATCGGAGGAACGGTGCACGCAAAAGGGGTTGCGGTGAACCACCAACGAAAGTGAACAATGCGCAAGCAATAACCGTCACGGAGTGGAAGACACTTGCCTCGCCGTCGGGCGAGCCTCATGTCGCCTGAAACCGGTCGGACGAACGTCGGACGGACGGGGCACCCCGTCCGCTTCTCCTGATCGCCAATGGCTACCCCACCACCACCTGAAAACGCAGAGGAGGTGCTCTTGAACTTTGGCGCAGACGATGTACGCCCGTGTACGCTGGCAAACACTGGCTCCCCCAACGTACAGAGAGCACATTTTTCGGCGACATTTCGAAGGTGACCACCCGGAGTTTATCGTGACGGGCGAGAGAGTATTCGTGGGGAGAAATAGCTGAGCGTGCGTTCCTTGAGTCGTTTCGTAGAAAATCTGTACATTTTTTATGGCAATTATTGCAGGGATAAGCATTATAAATCACAAAAAAGTTATACTTCAAAATATTTTATGTGGATTTTTGTTTTATTTATGAAATTAAGACGATAAAAATTCGTTCCTTTACATTTTTAATTAATAAAAAAATACAAACATTATTATGAACAATTCAAATAATCTACGTGTAATGAATATTCCCCAGAATATTATTTATGAGACCAGAATTTAATAAAGTTTGGACGTAAAGAGGTCATTAACAAATTTATTTATAAGACAACAAAATTATTAACCGTAAGTACCGATGCAGGCATTTGTGTCTGTTTAGATTTTTATGTAATACTTATAAACACTTCTAATTATATGTCAGCCATTTTTTTATTTTCACAACCCAAATTGTACATTTTTTTTTCATATATTTGTTTATTTATCAATTTATGAATAATTGAATATTAATTTTACAATTAAAACCTTGTTCATATCTTCTCCATTTCCTATTCTTTTTATTTCCTTTAATAAATTTTCATTTTTTTTATTTTATTATTTCCTGTTTTAATTTTTAAGATTTTAATTTTTTTTTATCATTTTAAACTTATTTACATTATATTTTAAAATCAAGCAAAACAAACAAAACAGTCAAGCAAAAACTTTAAATGAAACATGTTCAAACAATTATTAATGCACCAAAGTTTAAAAAAATGTAGAAAATACCTAATTACACTGTATAATGTAGTGGTGGTAATATGTTCATTGAAAAGGAAATAAACTACAAACGTACAGCTTCCTACAAGCTACAGCAGCTAAAAAAACATTTAATTAAAAAACACAATATTTTGCGATGTAGTAGACAAATTTCAATGATAGTTGAAAATGAACATCATCTTCAAGTGTTTTCATCTTTAATTCAATAATAATATTCTGCCACTTCATCCGACACATGTTCACCCATACAACGGCGTCGCTAATCCTCTTTCCGAGTCACCTTATTCATCTAGCACGACCTTCACAGCTTTCTTTAACCAAACACGATCATGTCTCCCACAGAGCTTAAGCTTCCCGCCGGTGATCGACGACTCGCACAAAAACCGGAGGTGCGGAGGAGGATAAACACACTGAGAGATGCGACCCAAGATTCCCCAATTAAATGGCGTCTAGAGGCGTTTGATCGTGTTCGAGTGCCGTACTCTTTTCTTCGCTGGGTCTGGATGGCCCGACTAACAATGACGCGCATGACGCATATGTTGCAAAGCCCGCGGCAAAGAGCGTCCGAAACGAAATCGAAAGTAAACCACGGCCGGCACGGCGTGCAAGAAAACGGTTCAGAAAAAGGGGAGGGCAAAAACGCGGCGCAAACTAGGCAAGTGTGTACCGATTTTGCCCATCACTTTGACAGCGTCGGGTGCAGGGGGCCGCTTCCCACTCCTAACTTTCGACACCACCACCACCACCGCCACGGTCGACGAAGTGCGTCCATGTGGGGCTGCCGGTAAAACCGCGCTGGATAATGTTGCCGCAAGTAATGAACGACCGTAATGGCATTTTCCTCTAATGCAAGTGGTTCGCGCGTGCCACCCAGCATCGTCGGCGAGGGAAGAGGGGAGCGGATGGTGATGGTGGTGAAGGTGGTGGTCTAGCGGGATCCATTTGGATTAATACGGCGAGGCTCGTGCGCTTCGCGCGCTCGCCACCAAGCGTCGTTATATCACCGCACCGAGGAACCGCACCGTGGAAGGTGCGAAACGGGTTCAAAAGGGGCCACAAAGGGAGGGCTGCCCGGTGTGAGGGTGCATGTTTGAGGTTAAGCAAAGATGAAACCGTTGGGTGCGACCGATTAAGGCCACTTATCTTCCCGATCCATCGCCCGATGCACCACACGAAATGGCCTACTAGAGATGGGGCTTCAAGTGTTTGATGGATTGGAAGACCGATCGTCGTTCCGGCTTATTGAAAATCGGTCCAAAGTGTTTAGTGAATTTTGGGAGAAAGTGCAAAGCGTTAAGAATTCATCCAAAACATCAACACAAAAATGCACCGCAGGCGTATGCTAATCAAGCGACAGGTGATGTTTCTAGAAACGATCCAGCATCGGAATGCAGTTTTTTTTTGAACATTTTGTTTTATTCATATTTGTGATTATCATCATCCTAGTCTCATTTTGATTGTATAAAATCAAAACTGCCAGTGTATGTTGATGAGATGAGAGCAACATCCCTCTCTTACCACCATTCTCATCTCTTACCAAACCCGACGATCGCTCGCGATCGCTAGAATGGTTGCTTTTTAGCAAGCGAACTTTTGGGAGCCGCTAATTTTGCTATTCGAGAGCGCTGGCTGGCAAATAAAAAAAACCACACTTCGCTCACCCACTATCACTTCCTGATACGATCGCTATCCGATGGGATTGTTTCTTTTTCTCTCGATGTCTATCTTGCGATTCGGTTTTTTTTTTTCAACCGAACTCGTATCGCATAGCACAACGACAAAACTGGCTATGCTCGCAGATTTTTGTCATCTCAAGGATGCAACAGTCGCGCTGATTGTCTGGCGAGCTTTCGTATTTTGATATCGAATTCCACACGACTGTCGAATAACTAACGGATTTGTTTGAGCTAAAAATAATAGCTTATTTTTAGGTGAATTTAGCGGGACACTAATTCAATTATGTCTTCTGGATGGGAATATAATAATAAATAAGTTTAGCAGTTTGGTGTATTTACCTTCAACGCACAATTTTACTATGCAATTTTACTATGAAACTAATAGCCGAAGAATTTATCAACTTCATACTGTTAAGACTTTTTTTTTCGGCAAATTAATGCAACATTTTCCCAACAACAAAAAACATATTATATTTGTCACACAAGGCATTTTAAACATTGAAACGATAGAAAAATGATTGTAGTTCTTTTCATGTACTCATGCCACGCAGAAGTTTTTACAGAAATTATTGCACAGCAAAAACGCTGACGCTGACTAAAAATTGTTAATCAAACTTATCGCTCCTAACACTGCCTTTTTTAATTTTTAAACGCCCTGTCTTGCTTATTTCCTGAAAACTGCTTAACAAGTGGCTTCTAGTGGTTTAAAAATAGCTCCGTTATAATCCCAAGACAATCGAATGTTTCATTTAAAACATTTTTTTCTGGATCACAAGATTGAATTTCCGAATCAAACAGACGGTGTTAACTGCAAGAATAGCACTATAATTGTCGTATCATTTCAAAGCAATCGTTTGAGGATATGGGCATTAAGAATTGGTGGCAATAAATAGGCGTCGATGAAAAAAGTAACTGATTGATCGCTTGACAGCTGGAATTAGCGAATAAAAAATGTTTGATATCGAATGAATCATATCAAACAAAACGCGGCATTAAAAAAAAACTACTTTTTCAAACATTGGGAACAAAACCCATCGTGCGATGAAACTAGTTGAATACCGGTTTGTTAATTTTGGATTGCGTTTGCATACTAGTTCAGCGAACTAGTTGCACAATAAAAATAGCACACACAAAAAAAAAAACACACAATCATGCAAATGATACGAAAACCGATTTGAGGAGTGTTTTTTTTCTCACTCCACCACTTTCTACACTTCAGACGAGACCGGAGGAATGAAACCTTGCGACACGCTTCCTGTATATACACCCTTCTGAAACCGTTCGTTCAAGGTACCGCACGCACAAGGATTTCAAAATTCGTCAATCATTTCAACCCGCTTGCCACCCGGTTAGCCCGCTCCGCAATCGAGCTCGTGCGGATTGCTATCGCCAAAGCGCCTGGTGTGGTGCGGCTGCTGGCCGGCAAAGTGTTGGGCGTTAAAAGTGCGCCGCAATGGGCACCATTTGGTGGACGATTCGGGGCGTACCGGGTTCCCGTTCCAGAAAACCTGTATTTAGTCGCACTCGAAACGATCGGCGCGACGTTCTTCCTTTGGGCTCGCGGTTCCCACAACCAGACAACTAGACGTTTGCAGACAGACAAACACACCGGTCCGTATCGAACGCCGTATGCACTTGCACCTTGCATCATCACAAACATTCTCTCCACCCTCTTTCCCCCTCCGATCCCATCGCAAGCGAATTGCATGCAACCTTTCGTTTTCGCACATTTTTCGCCACTGACAAATGCAACCGCAGCAGCGACGGCGTGCGTCGTTAGATAACTTTCCGCGCAAGATCATTTGACCCACATTGCGCTGCCACAGTTGGTCCTCTACTGACCCCTTCGGACGCTGTCTGGCTGTGGCTGTGATCCGGCACGATCACCAGTAGGGGTAGGCGGGAGTCGGCGACGAGAGGGCAGGGCAAAGAACTGGTACGTGAAAGTACCATCCTGGCTGGCTTATGCAATTGTCCTGCGTGCTGGGATCAGAATGTTAAACACATGTTGCCACAGTCAATATTGGTGCTAATCATGTTAAACGAGTGATCATCTTGCAGCGCGCGCTCGAACAAAATGGAACAACTCGTCGATGGTGAGAAAAAAATAGTGCGTCAAGCAAGGTATCATTCGTACAATCGCGAAACCATCCGTCCGGAACTGGAACGAATCCGCCTACCTCGAGCTAATTAATCTTATCGTTCCGGGAGGCGTTGTTATACGAGACGTTATCGGATCTAATTACAAATTGATCGAGTGTAGCCGTGGGCATTATTCACTGATGTACCTCGAGTGGGAGTTTGCCAACACGCACGCCGGGTCTGAGAAAACAACGAGACTGTTCTACGACAGGAAGATGAGAAATTCCTGCTACTTCCTCGTCGGAGCTTGAATCAACATCGCATTGACGTACGGGCGGTTTAATGGTACAGCAAAAAGTTTCACGAATAAGTGCTTTAATAGCGTACATATGCTTAGGAAACACATAATCAGTAGCACGAATGTTGAGAAAGAAAACTTATCGAAGATTCCATTATGCAATGATCAACTGCCCTGGCGATCTAGAGGGTGAAGTAATAGGATCTAAGGGTGCATTTCCTAAACGGGTAGGAAATGTATTGCGTTTTTTTTTAATAAACTCAATGCTTAGTGTTGGGTGATCACATTGCTGTGTTATGATATAATTCTTTGGGTTTCTTTTTTCGTTCGAAACACAACTCCAACTCCACTTTTTTACATCGAGTAAAAACCATCAACCACTTTTTTCACTCTCCCTTTTCTTATGGACCGATTACAGGCCATCTAAACCATATTTTACGTCGATTAATACATATTTCAGCTATCTCAAAGAATCCAACAAAATCATCTAAATTAATAGATAAAATTACTCTGGTACAAAAAAACAACAATCTTAATATTCAATCTTACATTATTTTAAGCAAAATGAAAAATAAGTTTATATCAAACAGATTTTCAAAACATGAAAATTATTGATATGAAATTTCTAACACTGCTCAAAAGTGGGTTAAATCAACATTGCTGTTGTTACACATCTCACTGCATTTTGTGAATGAATATTTCGTAACCAGATGTTTACGGATGAAGTATTTAACTTCGAATTAAGTAACAATTCTATAAATATGAGAATATCCTATTCTGGCTTAAAGTTATTTTTTATTACGTATAAACTCCGAAGACAATAATATTACCACCGATTTATAATAATTGCCTCACATAGACTTAAATCTCACTGATTAACAGATTGCCACAGAAATAAGGTACATAGCAACACAAAAATATGACGGGGATTTCTAGAAAAGCTTTTCCACGCCGAGGATGACATTTTAGCATAAAACTATTTGATCCATTCATCGATCGATCTTACCTACTGCGAATGATTCAACTACCATGTAAGTGCCAAGAAGGGTAAACAATTATACAATTCCCGGTTAAAGCGATCGCTTTCGCGGGGTTACCCTACCGCACGATCGCATTAAACCAAACAAAGGCCAACGGTTTGGAAAATTTCTTTTCCATCCCGAACGGTGAACAAACAGACCAGTTCAATCGTCCAGCTGACGTAGGTCCAACAGCGATGTCAAATAAATCTTTACATCAAACACGCCTCGCTCGAGTAGCCCGTCCGCGCACGCGGCTGTTGATAGCTACCCTCCCGGTGTTGTGCTAGCCGCAACCGCCAGCGAAACCTCCGCCCATCGCTAGAAAAGAACCATGACGCAACCATCGCGACAACTTCTTCGCAAGCGACTCGAGTGAACGATAACGGCTGACGGCAGCCCGTCTTCCTAACCATCCCGGAAGCGGCGAGCGGCTCCTGCTCGGCTGCGTGCGAACAATCCAAGGTGGACCGTAAATTTACCACCCATTCACCACCCGCCCCCGAACCGAACGATAGCCATCCGAAATCAATCAACGGGCGGTTACTACCAGCGCGGTTTCACACACTGATAATGGCTTTCCGGTTTCCCGCCCAACCGCACTCCACCCTTTGGCAAACACACTATAGAACGGGGCGATCGATCGTTGTGAATGAAGCAACAACCGCGCCGTAGAAACAACTCGGCGCCTCCACGAGTGAATCGGTGGTCACTCACGTTGGGCTAGCGATCATGTCAGGAGCACTCATGAGCACACGACGATGAATTTTGTGCATCGCAGAACGGCAAAAGGTAACTCACCGTGCGCCACTCAGCCGGCTCCGAAGCCTCCTCTAAGTACTTCGGGTTTCGGGTGCACAATAACGGGCGTGCTTTTATTGTACACTACTAGCAGGTGGAGAGGGAGCCGCGTGAGGGGGTGGGGGAGCCGGCCACCCCAACCGGGCAGGGTAGCTCTGTCTCACACACCCCATATAGTTTCGCGATCGTGGCGTTTCGCTCACTTTCACACCACCCCTGATGAGACGCTGGCAACGTGTTCTGACTGGATGGGACGAAACGGCAAGCTTTGGCGTACGACCGGCCCGAAAGCACTTACATTTGCCTCCCTCCCCAAAGCCGCACACAGAGACACCAACACCAGCACGCGGCAGCAACACGCGAAACAGCCACGAAAACGGCAAATCTTCGTACACGATCTTCAGTCGCGTCAGTCGGTAAGCCGTTGTTGCGCGTTGGTCGAGTCCGGAGGTTGGTGCCGCTGCTGCCGCTGCTGCTGCTGCTGCTGTTGGAGCCTTGAGAGAGTGTGTGAAGCTGCTTGCGGGGGATCCAACGCACGACAGGATCTCGGACACGCTCATTCAGCCGTTTGTCGTTTCGAAGTGCGGACGCAGTGCGGAGCCGTGATCCGCGGGAAGTTTTCGGTTTAAACGCAAACGCTCGTATTCCTTCGCGAAACGTACGGAAAGTATTGTTGTTCGAAGCAACAAAAAAAAAAAAAAGGATAATTCTATTCGGCCCTTCGGTCGGGAAAGTTCTCGAAAGTCGTTTATTATTTAAGCAGCAGTGAACGACGTTGTTTGTGTTCGGTTAGTTGGTGTTTTTTTTTCGGGGGAAATCCCAGTCTTAGAACGCTACGTACCTCGGTGACGAGTGTGAGTCCGCCGGCTGCATGCACATATAAACCACACTCAGTGTGGAGCGCGATCCCAGTTGGATTCTGGATGCGTCTGGATGTCGCAGTGATCTCCCGTGGGAAGTGATAGCGCTTGTTTCGGTTGGCTTCATTCCCCTTATAGTGTGATCGGTTAATTTTTTTCGAAAAAACCACCGAGCCAGTTCGGATGGAACGTGCCACCAGTAGGATCGATATCCTTTTTCATCGATTTACCGTCCTTTAAACGCTCCCTGTTCGATCCGTGCCAATGAGTGAGATGCTGCACGCGGTGTTGACTATAGCCAGTAGTAACGATCAGCGAGATCAAGTACAGTCCATCGCAGATACGACGTTCGGTGTGCAAACGTTTCATTAGGAATATTGGAGCGTTTGGCGCGATTTTAGCGGTATTACATAATCAACAACGCAAGTGATTCGCTCGAGCTTGGCGAGCTCCTGTAAGTGGAGAAGATTGTTCGATACGAGTGAAGCGGAAAAGGCTTTCCATTTGTGATTGTGTGGCACCGTGGAAAGAAGTGTTTGAAGCTTGTTTGTTTGTGTCCTGTGGCTGTTATTGCACCGTTTGCCTTGGAGCAGTATTCTGCGTGATTGGCGTGTGACTAACGGTACGTACGTAATAGTGTAGCTGTAAAATAGTTATGTCGAGTTCATAAAAAATGTCTCGGTGTTTTTTTTTTTGGTGTGCAATGTTGATTTGGAGAAAGTGCAGTTTGCAAAAACTTTTTTTAAATTTCTACTGAATTGTTTTTTGATCCAAATTATAAAAGTG